>PVLC010001846.1:0-70000 GCA_004027655.1 Graphiurus murinus | reverse complement strand
AATATTTCCTTGTGCCCATTTATAATTAAGAGAGTCTTTTTTTTTTTTTTTTTTTTTTTTTGCGTTACTAGGGGTGGAACCCAGGGGCATTCTACCTCCAAGCTATACCCCCAGCCCTATTTTTTATTCTTTATTTTTGAAACCAGGTCTCACTAAGTTGCAGAGTGCCTCACTAGGAAGCTGAGGCTGGTCGCGAACCCGGATCCTCCGGTCTCAGCCTCCCAAATGCTGGGATTACAAACGTGTGCCACCACGCCCGGCTAAGAGAGTCTTCTTTGAAAATAATAAAATTCCTTTTTATTTTATTTCAGCTTTTTTGATAAATAATCTACAAATAAAAATTGTATACATTCAGGGCATATAATATGAATATTTGCTATACATTGTTTAATGATTACCACACCCAGATCAATTAACACATTCTTTTTTTGTGGTACTGGAGATTGAACCCAGGGGCATTCTACCTCCAAGCTATACCCCAGCCCTATTTTTTTTTATATTCTTTATTTTGAAACAGGATCTCACTAAGTCGCAGAGTGCCTCACTAGGTAGCTGAGGCTGGCCGCGAACCCTGATACTCCAGTCTCAGCCTCCCAAATGCTGAGATTACAGGCGTGCGCCACCATGCCTGGCCAATTAACACATTCTTTGACCATATCTAGTTATATATGTGTCCAAGACACTTAAGCCATGCTCTTTTAGTAAACTTTAAGCAATACAGCCTTGTTAACTACAGTCACCATGCTGTACATTAGATCCCCAGAAATTACTCATTGTTCAATTGGAAATGTGTGCTGCTCTTTAACCAAAATTCTAATACTTCCTCTTATCCCTCCAGCCTTAACCCACATTCTGTTTTCTACTTCTGTGAGTTGGACTTTTTTAGGAGTCACCAATACTTAAGATTATAGAATATCTGTATTTCTATGTCTGGCTTATTCCACCTAGCATACTGTCTTCCAGATTAAGCCATGCTGTTGAAAATGACAAGCTCTCCTTTTACTTGTGATTGAATAATATTCCATGGTATGTCTCTCTGTAGGTACACACACACATTGCATTCGTGTGTGTGGTACTGGAGATTGAACCCAGGGTTGTTCTACCTCTGGGCTACACACTGAACCCTATTTTATTTTCTGTTTTGAAACAGGGTTCTCCTAAGTTGCTTGATGGTCTCACTAAGTTAATGAGAGTGGCTTTGAACCTGCAATCATCGTATCTCAGACTCCCAAGTACTGGAACACTTTCTAGAATTTATTTTTGTGTGTGTGTGTTATTGGGGATTAAACTCAGGCACATTCTGCCTCCAGGTTATACTTCCAAACCAATTTTAAAACTTTTTATTTGGAAACATGGTCTTGCTAAGTTGCTGAAAGCTCTAAGTTGCTGAGACTGACTTTGAACCTGCTATCTTCCTCTCTCAGCCTCCCAAGTACTGTGATTATGGGCGTGGTCCACCATGACTGGATCACTTTTTATAATTTTAACAGGTTTTATATGCATCCTTTTGGGGGAGAGGGTGTGCATTTTTGTGAACTGGTCATCCTTGGAGGCTCATGTGACCATGAGTAGGGAACTGCTCCTTCACCTAAAGATGTTTTATGTGTTCCTGTTTTAAGAGAACCCAACCATATGTTACACTTTCCTAAGGGCAGCCGTCGTCTTTGAAATTTTTGCATTCCTGTGTAGGCCTGAGTACTTAATGGGCACTTCCTAGTGACTTGTGGAAACCCCAGTATACAAAACCAACAACAAATAAAAACACCCAACTGAGGCAGAAGGCACATGCCAAGTTGAGGAGCCGGTGAATTGGGGCAATTTGCAGAATTCCAAAGGTCCAGACTTCTATCTGCATGAAGTCTTCGTCGAGAATAAATGATGATCATTTCTTTTCAGTGAGGAGTCCACTTGAAAGTGTGATTGGCTAGAAATGCTGTAGAACATATTGCTTCTTACTTTTCAAACCATTTGCGTTTTTATAGTTTTTTTCTACCTTGACCTTGGCGATTTTGGTGAGATAGCTTCTCCTGCCCAGTGACCCAGTGGGAAGCTGTGTTAAGAGGGGAAAAAAATCTAGTTACTGGTTTCTAATACACTGCCCCATTCAGTGCTGGAGGCAGACAATGTTTTCATTTTACAGGAGAAAGTGTGGACTCTTAGTCTTGCTCGACATCCTCACTGCATAATCCCAAGCAACTGACCACACAACTTAGAAGAAGGAAGATGTATTTGCTCACAGTTTTTGGAGATTTGGGGGTTCAGTCTACATTAGGCTTGTGTGGTCTGGGGTGTTCAGGGCATGGCAGTGGGGAGAAGAGGGAGGGAGAGAACAAGACTCTGCTCTTACATAGAGGCTGGAGGCTGGAAGCAAGAAAGCAAGCAATTGGATTCAAAGACAAAGCTGCAGTCCCCAAATCTACTAAGATGGATTTACAACTGATGAAATTAAAACCGTCATGATTTAATCACATCAACTCTGAATGCTCATATATAAGCTCTTCAGAAGACATCTGATAGCTAATCATAGCACCCTCCAATGCTCAGTCCCTTGCCTCTGGTCAAGCAGTTTATATAGACCAGATTCCAAACCCCACTGTCTCACTCCACTGTACAGTGAATGCTTTCTTGTAGGTTAAAGGTTGCCCAAGACTTCTGGTTCCCTGTCCTCCCTCTACTTTTCTTAAATGCTAGGAGTGGTGTTTCGGCAATTACCCATGGACAAAAGACACATACCACAGCAGTTGAGAGGAGTGGTCCAGAGCTCTGGAGCCAGCCAGACTTGCGTGTCAATCCCAGCCTGGCTGTCCTCTGTCATCTGACTGCAGACAGGTTGTTTTCTTGATCTAAGCCTCATGTCATCTATCCATTGGGGATCACTGTAGGTCCTCCATCTGGTTGTGGGAACCCCATGCAAGAAAAGATGGGCGATACTAAGCACAGTGTCTGCTACGTACTAACCGTTCAGTACACAGCAGCCATTATTGTTCTTGGTGACTCTTTAATCTTAGGCACTTTCTGATTCCAATATCAAGATGTTAAGTAAATATTTATATTGTATTATGTGTAAAATGACATGCTATTGATGGTATTGGTATAGCTACACAATAATTTGTGTGTGTGTGTGCGCGCGCGCATACTACTGGGGGGATTGAACCCAGGGGCATTCTATGTCCGAGCTATGTCCACAAACCTTCTTGTTTTATTATTTTTGAAACAGGGTCTTACTAAGTTGCTGAGAGCCTTGCTACATTGCTGAGGCTGGCCTTGAACCATGATTTTTCAGTTTTAGCCTCCCAAGTACGGGGATTACAGGTACATACCACTATACCCAATAATACTCAATAATTTAACTTTTTAAGCTTAAAAAAAATTTAGAAGTGGTGCACGGTAGTGCACACCTGTAATACTAGTACTTGAGAGGCTGAGATTAGGAGGATTACACATTTGAGGCCAATCTCAGCAACTAAAGGAGACTCTCAGCAGCTTAGTGAGACTCTGTTCAAAAATAAAAAGGGCCAGGGTGTAGCTTGAAGATAGTGTCCCTGTGTTTAATCCCCAGTATCACATATAAATGAATACATAAATAAATGGCTTGAGGTGTAGCTCAGAGGTAGAATGCCCCCGGGTTCAATCCTTAGTACCAAAAATAAATAAGTAAATGAATAAATAAACACATTTAGGCCTTGAAAATCCCATCTTTCCTGTAAGCTTTTCTTTTTTAATAAATACTCATCACTAGAAGGTCTCAGTGTCTCTCGGTGTGTGTGTGTGTGTGTATCTCTCTCTCTCTCTCATATATGTATATATGTATATATATGTATATATATATATATTTTTTGCAGTACTAGGGATTGAACTCAGGGGCATTTTACTTTCGAGCTATACCCTCAGTCCTATTTTCATTCTTCAATTTTGAAACAGGGTCTCACTAAGTAGCTGAGGCTGGCCGTGAACCCGGATCCTCCTGTTGCAGCCTCCCAAGTACTGGGATTACAAGTGTGCACCACCATGCCCGGCACTAAAAGTTCTATATTTTCAAATCTTGAGGCTGCTGCTTTTTCAAAGGTCTTGATTTGGGTCTGGAAATGACTCAATTTCTTCTTAGGAAATGAAGAATTGGTAGTAGATCATAAGTAGGGTTCTGGCAACCATATCCTGATATCCGCTGATATGCTCCATCCTGGAGAAGAGGTGGCTTGGACAGGCCGGGGCAGCCGTCAGTAAAGGCCTCAGTGGCCGAGTTTGATGCTGAATTTGTAAAGCTGATGTCGGACCGGACTGGAGCAGTGTTCCCCCATTCCTACTGTCTCAGGGAGACCTCTCGGAGGGGGCTTTGATTTAACCTTTCAGATTATTCTGCTGTAGAGCTAAGATAAAGAGAAAGTACCTTGACAGGGAAAAGCAAACAACAAGATCATAAACAAGTAGATAAATAAAAATAAACACCAAAGCCAGGTGTGGTGATGCACGCCTATAATCCCAGTACTTGGGAGGCTAATGCAGAAGGATCACAGGTCTAAGGCCAGCCTCAGCAGCTTAGCAAGACCCTCAGCTACTTAGGGAGACCCAGTTTCAAAGTAAAAAATGAAAAGGGCTGGGGTGTAGCTTGGAGGTAAAATGCTCCTGGGTTCAACCCCTAGTACCGATTAATGAATGAATGAATGAATGAATGCCCACACCTCGCAATGGGTGACTGGGGCTGGTATTTCCCAGTGAGGCCACTGTCCTTCTCAGTTGGCTGAATTCTTTTCTCCACCTATCCTGCTGACTGCTCCTCCCTACCAGCTGCACTTCCTGTATAAGGAATGGTGTGGGGAGCATAACAGGCCCCTGGGAATCATCACTGAGCTCTTGGGCCTCAGGCTTGAAACAGGAATGTATGGGAAGTTTCAAGGGGCATTGTGTTTAAATCTTGATGGTTTGTCTCTTTCCCATGTAAGTGAAATAACTTTGTAGGGTGGACAGAAACCCTCCAAGAAAAGCATGTGTTTCACATTTACCATGAACAAGTCATTACCTCTCTTTCCTCCTCAAAAATCATAATTCAGCAATCATTCTTGCCCTGTGAACACCGGAAAGCTGCTTTCCACCCCCACCCCCTTCTTTCAAGAGGAGCGGTAATAAAAGTTCCCGGAGGTGGAAGGAAGCTTGAGTTTTGAGATGGGGCGGGTGCCATCTTTCTCAGGAACCCTTGGGAACCCCACTGCTGCTTTTCCATCTCAATTGCAGGTGTCCTTCTGTCCCTGGAGCTTCATGTCCAAGCCTGATGTCACCCATATGTCTCCAGGACCTACCAAGTGCTTTTGCAAATGGCAATTACAGAGGACGCAGAAATTGGTTGAGCCTATAAAATGTATCTCGGGAACATCCTAGCAGGGCTGTTTTGGAAACCCTAAATTCCAAAGTCTTCACTGACATTTATGGTCCTGCTTCAAATTATTAAATGTCTTTCCGATCACATGATGCCGTGTTTTGCATAGATGACATATCTGTCCTCTTTTAAATGCACAGGGATTGGCAACAATCTCATTTCGGTTTTGGGTTTGCTGAAGCATTATCACCAGACAGTCAGAATGATTGATGAGCGCGCTTCAGGTAGGAAAGCACTGCCAGCTTCGTTTGTATTTTGTCTTATCTGGAGTTTTGCTCCTTAATTTTCTATTTCGGTTAAGAATAATCCCCTTTCATGCTAGTAGCCATAATCACATTATAGGGGATTTAAGATTTGTCATTTCCCAGTAGTATTTCTTACAGTGTAAGCATTTTTATTTAATGTAAGATTGCTCTCCTTTTATTTTTTTTTTAAACACTGTTGAGAGCTATCATAGGCCAATATGAAGAATTCTCAATTGTCATGCTAAGAACTAAGGGCATGTTCTGTTCAAGTAGACAGTTAAAGGGAGACCGAGTGGAGTCCTGGGCCCTGTCTGAAAAGGTAGCCCTATGAGAGGAGATGTGCTTCCATGCATCTTTTTTTTTTTTTTTTTTTTGCAGTATTGGGGATTGAACGCTCAGGGCATTCTACCTCCGAGCTACACCCCTAGTCCTATTTTTTATTTTTTATTTTGAAACAGGGTCTCACTAAGTTGCGGAGGGCCTCACTAAGTAGCTGAGATCTCAGCCTCCCAAGTACTGGGATTACAAGCGTGAGCCACTATGCCTGGCTCCATCCAATTTTTAAAAGTAACATTGAGCTAGGTATGGTGGTGCACACCTGTAATCCCAGTACTTGGTTCTCTGCTTGTTGATAAAACATCAACTTAATTGAGTTATGGTGGTTGCTGTTTGAATTTATAGATATTGCAGATATTATGAATGGTTTTGTCATCAGATAGGTAGAAGGAACCAGTATTTGACTTACTTATTTAGAGGTACTAGAGATTGGAACCAGAGGCATTCTACCTCCAAGGCACACCCTCAGCACATTTTCAAAAATTTTGTTTTGAAACAGAGACTCTCCAGGTTGTTAACGGTCTTGCTAAATTTACATGGCTGGTCTTGAACCTGAGATCCTCCTGTCTCAGCCTCCCAAGTACTGGGATTAGACATTCACCACCATGCCTAGTATAAGTGTTTTAAACTAGCAAAATATTAACCTTACATGGAGGTCTCTGAGTGGTGGCTAAGGCTGTTACAGGTATGTCAGTAAGTTTTAGGAGAGGCGAGTTGGGAATTTTGTTGATTATTATTTGTGAATCTGATCTTATGTATAAGTGTATTAGCCAACTTTGTGTTACTCTAACGCAGTGCTGAGATAATTAACTTGTAAAGGCTTGTGGTGGAGGTACCAGGTGGTAATGGCAGGAGCACTTGGTGGAACAAACTGTTCACCCCATGGGCAAAAAGAGAGAGGAAGGGGCCAGTATCCCACAATCCTCTCCAGGGGTACCCTCCAGATGACCCAGTGAGCTCCTGTGAAGCTCCTCTTCCTAAAGCCCAGCACTGTCTTGGAGATTGAGCTTTTAACATAGGGACCTTTGGGGACTTTCGGTATCTAAACCACAGCAGTAGGTGATGGTGGAGACTCCAAGCAATCATCTTGGGGTGCTTGGCACATAAAGACCATGTGACTCTAACTCCATAGAAAAACCTGGAAACACATGGTGCCCATCTCCTTTTGAATCTTATGCTTTCTTTTTTTTTTTTTCTTCATTTTTGGGGTTCATTTTTCCTGGAGGTTCTAGGGGCTCATGGAGTTAGGAATTTTACATCATAATTTCTTTGCAGACAGAGCAAACGGAGCTCCAAGTAAGTTCCTAAGCATCCCTGCTTGTAGATAATCACTTGGAGGGTCATGTTGGTTGGTGACGGTACTGAGCTAGCCGAGGGCAGGGAGGGGAGAAGAAGGGTCTTAGAAGAATTCTGATGGGTCTCAAAGGAATTTGTGTAGGTACGTGTCCTGTTTCCCAGACTTGGCCACGTTCTAGCATCAAAGCTGGAGAAGTTAATTGGTTTTCCTCCTGGAGTGGACCAGGTAATGGGCCAGCGTGCACCCCAGCTTTCAAATCCCCTGCCTAGACTGGAGACTGGGATATTCATGGCCACACAGATGGGGGTTTCTAACTCCTACTTGATTCTTTCCTGCCTCCTTTCCTCCTTGATGCTTAAATAGTCCTGGAAGTAGAGAAGGAAGAGCCAGAAGAAAGACAATTAAGATTTCCAGTTTAATTTCACTGAAAGGGAATTAGGATTAAGCATCCTTGGATCTCATTCTCATATTCATCCCCCCCCTCCTCTAGTACTGGGAATTGAACCCAGCAACATTCTACCTCTGACCTACACCCCCAGCTTTTTTATTCTTTATTTTGAAACAGGGTCTTCACTAAGTAGCTGAGGCTGGCGGTGAAACTGCAATCCTTCTGTCTCAGCCTCCCAAGTACTGGGATTACAAGTATGCACCACTATGCCCAGCTCTTATTTTCTCTTAATTTGAGTAAAAAACAGAGGGCCATGTATAGGAGTTGTAAACTGAAAAGAATCGTAGTGTGACCTCAATTGTAGCGAGGGTATGTGACATCTGTTTGAAACTAGATGTATTAAGAAATACAATTTATGGACCAATAATTATTATGTAAATCATGTATTTTTACTAGGCTTCATCCTTTGGTATTTTATGCCTTTGAAAGCAGTTCAACATTTTGGGGTTTGAATCAGGGAATTCACATGGCTCTTCGAGGCAATTAGTGTGAGGTTGGTCATGTTTAACCTGTATGTAGAAGTATATAATTAATGTGAGGTTGGCCAATCGTGGCTACCTCATTCCCATTTTAAAACTCATTCCCATTTTAAAACCAGCAGTAGATGTCATTGCATTGGTTTTTAAAAACCTGGATTGTTTTTTTTTCTAACAGTTAACTGAATTGCAACATTAACATCAATTCACTTTCTTTGGTTACTGTTCAGTTATTTGAAACATGCACAGTCAGTCTTTTCTAACAGAACCATTTCTTGCCACGTTTTGAAGTTAAATGACCATTCGATAATAACTTAATCAAGAACAGGGTGTTAAAAAGAATCAGTTTAGACCAGCATGGTGGCACGCTGTCCAAGTTCTGTAATCCCAGTATTTGGGAAACTGAGACAGGAGGATCACAAGTTCATGGCCAGCCTTAGTAACTTAGCGAGGCCCTTTAGAACTTAGTGAGACCCTGTTTCAAAATTAAAAAAAAATAAGGTTGGGGGTGTAGCTCAGAGGTAGAATGCCCCTGGATTCAACCCTCAATACCAGAAAAAATAAAGATCAGTAATCAGTTTACAAAATTGAATTTGAGATCTCTGAAGAAGTTGAGAGGGGCGGGGAGCAGCTCGGGGTGGTGCCCGCACTCTAGGCTGGCAGCATCTCTGGGCAGCAGAGGGCCGCAGCTGGATCCAGGTCGCACCCTGTGTTTTCTCTTTCCACTTGGACAGAAATGGAGGTGTTGGGCCTGTAATCTGGTCCTGACCCAAAGCCAAGTTACTGTTATGCAGCATTTCTGTTTTGAACGCATTTGTCCTTATTTTCCCTTTTCTCTGCTTAACCACTAGAAGGGAAAAAAGTTCTCAGAGGTACTGCCTGGGCGGGGTCCGCTCTGATTGCAAAGCTCCAGGGCTTTCTAGGTTAACAAATTAGAGCTCTGGGGCTGGCCGAGCCCTGGTGGACTGCAGCTGCCAGCTCAGCTCCTTCAGTCTAGGGTTCCCTCTTCCCTTCCTGCTCCAGAGGGGAGAGAGAGAGAGAGACACACACACACACACACACACACACACACACACACACACACACAGCCATTTGCTGGGGACAGGCTGGTGGGGGGAGCCCAGGGCCTGTTGACAACAGCTGTGTTTCCTTGTGGAGAGGAGATTCCAGCATGTTCTAGGAAGGTGGGAGAGGACCAGTAGACCCCACTTAGTTGGCTCCTTGGTGATGCAGCCTGGGGTGCCTTGGGGCTCCATGCTCTGGGCTGGGGTGCTCTGTGGGTGGATATTCAGGGAGGATGGGCCGGGAGGAGGCGGGACCCTCTTGGGAGCCATCAGCTCAGGAGCTGGCATCCAAGGCAACAGAGGAAACCTTTGGCTTGGGTCCTGTGCTCCGGGGTGGGTTCGAGAGGACGGTGGTCAGTTGTGTGGGTGCGCGCAGAGCGTGTGAGCCAGCAGGCAGCCCTGGGGGAATGGGGAGTGAGGTTTCTCATGGGGCCTCTCCTGGCTTCTCTCTGCTGGGGGTGTGGAAGACAGTTCGGGGGAGAAAGAGGAGGTTTCTGCTGGAGTTTATTGAAAAAAGTCACCCTCCTGTTTCTTTTCCCTCCCTCCCTTACCCTCATCCTTCTTTCTGTGGCAGGATATAACTATGCTGTAAACTTTGGCAGGGGCGAAGCATGTTAATACTTTTTGAAACAGCAACTTTTTTTTTTTTTTTTTTTTTTGGCATGGAGCTGTTGGTTTGAAGCTGGAAGAAAAGGATAAATAAAATTTGATACCGTCATTCTAGAAATGATTTGTATTGGTCCAGAAAAGGGTCAGAGTTCAGTGATTTGAACCCCAAAGAGCCAAATGAGGAGATAGGGCACCAGGGCTGTTTTCCAAACGGGGAGGCGCATGCCAGAACTTGAAAGCGTGTTTGCTCTCTTCCGTTATTATCATAACCTCTTGAACAGAACAGGCCATTGGAAACGACAGTAAATGCTTCTCGGAGGATGAGTTTATGACCTAGTTTTTGACCAAGAGCACTTTAGGGGATTGAACGGTGCAGGGAAGAGCACAGAACATGGAAACCATTGGCCAGAAGTTCTGTGAGGATCCGGAGCTCGGGGCTAATTAGAATCCGGAGACATTAAGCAGCAGCTGTTTTATGGTGTGAACTTCGGCACGGAGGGCTTGGAGAGGCTAATTCTCCTTGGAAGTCGTATTTGCGAAGCGGTGCTTTCCTGGCTGTTGCTTCGTTCTTCGGTGGCCTGTTTTGCGCTCGGAGTGGAGACTGTGTGCCAACCCTAGTCTTGTCCTTGAGGCTCCGGGTGCTGCCAGGTGTCCTGCAAAGGTGCAGGGATGGGGGCCCAGAGGGAGGAGGGTCCTTGTAAGCCCTGGGGCTCCTGGGATGTGCCCAGGCCTCAGACTTACAGGGGAGGAAGAGAAACAAGGGGAGCTTTGCAGAAAGAAAATGTGTGTCTCTTGCTCTTTTCCTCTCCCTTCAACTGCGTGCTTGGCCTCCTTCCTCCTTGCAGTGTTTCTGTGAACTCCTGGACCCAGGCTCACCCTTCCTCTCTGCACTCTATTAAATCTGCTCTGGAGTGCTTGTTCTGCCTTAATGCGGAGAACACAGGGTTTTTTTTTTTTGGGAAAACTATGAGAAGTGAATTAGATGTATCTAAAGTCCACTAATGAGATAGGCCTTAGGGGAATTGGTAAACACATTCCGTTTTTCTTCTTCCCTCCCTCCTTCCCTCTGCAATTGTTTTTCTTTCTTTTTATCCTCCCACTTGTATTTGCTTTTACAGTGGAACTATTAGACCAGGAGAATGTAGACATGTTTTAGAAAGCCAAGTCACTTTTTTTTTTTTTTTTTGCAGTACTGGGGATTGAACTCAGGGGCATTCTACCTTTGAGCTATACCCCCAGCCCTATTTTTTATTCTGTATTTTGAAACTGAGTCTCACTAAGTTGCGGAGTGTCTCACTAGGTAGCTGAGGCTGGCCACGAACCTGGATCCTCCGGTCTCAGCCTCCCGAATGCTGGGATTACAAGAGTGCGCTATCACGCCCGGCTCCAAGTCACTCTTTAGAGACACTTTGACACCCTTGAAGATATCATGCGAGTCTGGGACCCAGTGACATTGTAGAATCAAAAGGGCCAAAGTTAGCATCATTTATTAGTTAATTGGCGCTTCCCAATAAAAGTTACTTAAATGATGAAGATTATAGAAACTTCTCTTTTGGAGGGAGAGAATATCGGGGATTGAATTTAGAGGGGGATTCTACCTCTGTGCTACATCCACAGTTCCCCTTTGTAAAAAAAAAACTTTCTATTTTTAAAGAGGGTCTTGCTAAGTTGCTGAAGCTGTCCTTGAACCCGGAATCCTCTTGTCTCAGCCTCCCAAGTACAGGGATTACAGGTGTGTACCGCCATGCCTCGTCAGAAACGTCATTCTTGTGTTACACATTTATATTGCACAAAGGGCATCTTGTATACCTCAAAGGATGCGCTTATTTTTTATCTTACTGATAGACACATGAAATCTCTGTGCAGAAAAGCTCTTTAATGGGTAAGGAAAAGAAGTGCTTATGACCAACCAACAGATGAGCATGTAAATCAAAGTATAGGGATAATAGTAAGCATTCAAGATGTACGCAGTTCTTAAAATTTACAATTAAATATGTAAAAGGACATGTAAGATTGCATGTGGAATATTATCTGTGCAAAAACAGCACTGCCAAGCAGCGGCATCAGAGTAGCAGTAGCTGAATGTGGACTATGAACATTTAAAATTGTTTTCACATTCTTTGCTTTTCCACAATGAGCAAGCAGCTCTTTTAGAACATCTAACCCTTTTCTGTTTTGGTACTGGGAATTGAACCCAAGGGCATTCTACCTCCAAGCTACCCCTACTCGTTTGTTTAATTTTAAAACAGGTCTCACTAAGTTGCTGAGTCTAACCCCAAACCTGCGATCCTCTTGTCTCAGCCTCCCAAGTACTGGGAGCGCCATCCCACTTAGCTAACATCCAACCTTCATGAAAATACTTAAGCGAGTATGAGAATGTCTTTTTCTCTATTCTACTTTATTTTTCTGACATGGTTCCGATGAGTAAAGGAATTCTAAAACTTCAAAAAACCTATTGTTTTAAGCCTATTCAGATTTTTAAAGCTTTCCACCCTCTGTAACTCACCCCACTAAGGGAATAGGGCCTTTCTTGCTTACTGTGGTAGGTTTGATCCCCTTCCTCCTAAGTAATTATTTCCATCTTTCTCCACAGTGCTTAGTGATTTTTTTTTCTCTTTGACTTCAAGGGAATTCTCTTTTGCCCTGTTCCCCTGGGCTGTCGTCTTTTTCTGGCCTGCGCTCCACTTCCCCCTTTGCTTCTGTGTGTTCCCGTTGCACCATGGAGGAGACAGCCCCTGACTTCCTTTATTGAGGAGGACTCACAGTCAGGGAGCAACAAGTCGCCATTAAAGTTAATAGTGCTTCTTAGGGACCCCGTTTGGTGCAATAAAATTTGCAAGTAGGCATGAGCAATTTCAGTTTGCCATACAGAGTTTTAATTGTTGAGAGATGTCTATAAAAATATAGTATGGCAAATTAAAATCGTTTATGAACTGCTGAGATTTTTTTTTTTTCTGACCCAAAAAGGTGCTCCCTAGAAGGCTGTTTTCTCTTCAATAGTGACACTTGGTTGCTGGCTCAAGCACTTAGAGTCTGCAATGACCAAGCCTGCCTTGTCACCTGGCACAGAGGTACCAGCTTCGTCCAGGTCTTGAATGAGAGAACATTTGAACCTAGAAATCATTCTGTCCAGGTTGGTGGATTGAAGGAATTACTACCATTGGCTATGTTTACATATCTGAAAATACCAACGTCACTCTCGGTGTTCTCTATGGGGAAGGGAGAGATAGGGAGGCGCTGTGTGTGTGTGTGTGTGTGTGGGGGGGGGACCAAGTGCTGTGTGCATGTATGTCACTGTCAACATGATTTACATTATGATGTGAGACTATAATGCACCAATAGAAGCATATAAAAATTTAAAAAAAGTATAAACCCCTCAGTTGTGGCTGTATTTTTGCCCTAGATTTGCCTCTTGATTTATCTGCATTTTTCTTTTACCTAAGGAACATGGAATAAAAACTTTTGGAATTAATAAGCCTTTCTTCCTTCTACCTTTTTTTTTTTTCTTTTTTTTGCGGTACTGGGGGCTGAACCCAGGGACATTCTACTTCCCAGCTACACCCCCAGCCCTATTTTTTTATTCTTTAGTTTGAAACAGGGTCTCACTAAGTTGTGGAGAGCCTCACTAAGTAGCTGAGGCTGGCCTCGAACCGGGATCTTCCTTGTCTCAGCCTCCCAAGTACTGGGATTATAAGTATGCCCCACGACACCTGTCTTTTTTATCCAAAAATCACACATACTAGTAGTTAGGATTTTTTTTTTTTTTTGTACTGAGGATTGAACCTAAGGGTGTTCTACCTCTGAGTTACACCCCTAGCTTTTTAAATTTTGAAATGAGGTCTTGCAAAATTGTTGCGAGTTTGCTAAATTGCTGAGGCTGGCCTTGAACCTGTGATCCTCCAGTCTCAGCATCTTATGTATCGAGATTACAGGCCTGCACCACTAAGTCCCCCCCACCCACCCAAATTATTTTGTGTCTACCAAGTGGGTCTCGATTTTTTCATTCACACCATCCTCATGTTATATCTTAATTTGCCAGTTTATAAAACAGCTCAAGAACCTGAGTCGGGGAGGGCTTCCTTAATCCACCTGAATTCTATGCACCTCTTGCAGATTAGATTTTCAAACTTAAAGAACTGCAAACCTCTTTTGTGGTTTTGGGGAAGGAATTAAAATGACGTAGTTTATGTTGAGAATCTTATTTGAATCAACTCTTTATCTGAGGCCTGGTGCCTTTCACAAAGAAAGATCCTATTGTGTGTTTTTTTTTTTTTTTTTCTTTTTCCTCAAACATTTTTTCCTCCAGCACCTTAGGACAGGCTCTCTTACAGAGCTCCATTTTGTCAACGTATGTCGAATGCATCCATGAATATGTGAGCATTTCCCCTAAGGCTTGTCCTCCTCTCTTATTATATGTTGACCCTCACCGTATCTCCTGAAGATCTCTGTGAAATCCTTTTGAATTTGCTATTTTTCCCCCACAGAGTATGTTTGTTTTCACATTGTCACTTTGCATAGATTCTTCTATCAGTAATGTGTGTCCATAGACAAAGTGTAGCTTAAAACATAGACCTCCCCATAGGTCTTCAGGGAGGACCGGATCCCCCTAGTCTCCCCTTCTTGTGGCATCCCTCTGTTACCAATGGTCCGCAGACCCACTCCTGCATTTGGGACACCTTGGCCATGGAGTGCCCTCCTCTATGATTGGGTAATTGAGAGAGAGTGTGGGACTCAAGTGTATTACACTTGAGTATATACTTGAGTATTTCATTGCCTTGTGTTACCACCTCCAGGCAGATGAATGACATCCCATTGCTGTGTGTTGGTGACTTTTGTGACTCCCTGCTTGCGCTACAGGCTCCGGCAGACCTGAGATGAAGCTTAGTTGGAGAAGAGCTTTTGACAGTCTTCTCTGACGCCAGTCATTAAGAGATTGGGACTCCTAGAGGTGTTTGTAAAGGGGTCAGGGGGAGAGAAAGGGAGGAAGAGGACTTCTTATCATAGTTGGTGACCGTCACAAGGCATTATCTGGGTATTCTAATTATTATCCTATATAAGCCTTTTATTTAGAAGGGATTGCTCAAATTGTTTCAAGACTCCTATGGCTGTTATTTTTGTGGTACTGTTATTTTTGAGGTACATTCTACCTCTGGACTATACCCCTAGCCTTTCTTATTGTTTTGTTTTGAAACAGGGTTTTGCTAGGTTGCTGAGGGTCTTGGTATGTTGCTGAGGCAGGCCTTGAACCTTCAATCCTCTTGTCTGTCTCCCAAATATTGAGATTGCAAGCGTGTACCCTGCCATACCCTGCCAGTTTTTATTACTTATTTGTGCTAGGATTCAACCCAGGGGCATTCTACCTCTGAGCTACACTCCAGTTCTATTTTATTTATTTTTATTTGGAAACAGGGTCTTGCTAAGTTACTGACAGCCTCATTAAATTGTTGAGGCTGGCTTTGAACTTAGGATCCTCTTGTCTCAGCCTCCCAAGTACTGGGATGACAAGCGGAATGCTGGATTTTGATGAATGATGGCAAGTGATCCTGAAGTACCTGCTCATCTCAGGCAGGAGAAGGGGCAAAATAAAGTTGAAGATTTAAACTGGTGGTAACATCTAGAAGCAAATTGGGTGCACATAAAGATACTCAAAAGGAGGAAGATGTGGCCACTTACATCATTGTGAGTTCCAGCAAGTTTAACCTAAAACGGGATGAGAGAGAGAAAGCGAGTGAGTCTGGGGACCATGAGCAAATTTGAAGGCCAGAATGAGTAGTCGGCACTAGAAATGTCTAGCATTGTCGTTATCTTGCCTCTGAATCTTTCATAGGGTCAAGCAGTAATTTTCCTCAGCGTCTTGACTTGTCTGGCCAATTAAATAGACATGTCTCTGCAGCATAAGCCTATTAAGTGAAAAGGGTTGGGTCCTTCTGGGTATAATTGTAATTAAGAACAGTCCACAGGCCCTCTTCTAATTTTACCAAAGTAAATAAATATCCCAAGTAGAATAAAGTCATGGTTAAGCAAAGAAAAACATGTAACTCTTCCTACAGGCTGAATGATATTATAGCTATATCAATATGTGGATTGCATAGGATTTTTTTTTTTTTTTCCTTCTGTGGAATCTAAGACTCATTTGATGTAACCTTGGCAGAAGAACATTAGCTACTCAGACCTATAAAGGTTATTTTGAGCTGGAATATAAAAAGCACATGTAATAATTAATATAACAGCAGCTAAAAGTGCCTGAGGTCAGTATTGCTACATCTATAGTGCATGTAAACAGAGTGTTAGCCAAAATTACTTTCAGAGGGCCCTAATTACATCTGTTTTAATTTAATTTAGTCTGATTTAATGATACCTTTTATATGAATTTGCTTCACGGTTACTCTGTTGATTGCAATTTCCTTTCCCTGAGAAGAATGTATAAGAAAGGGATGGGATAATTGTAAACTTTGTAAAACCATGTATATGCAAATCTATACATATCTATCTATATATAATACACACACAAATATGTATTTTTTTTTGTTGTTGTTGGTACTGGGAGTTGAACCCAGGGAATTCTACATCCAAGATACACCCCCCAGCCCTTTTTATTTTGAAACAGAGTCTCCCTAAGTTGTTGAGGCTTGCCTCGAACTTGCAATCCTCCTATCTTGGCCTTCTAAGTACTGGGATTACAGGCATGTGCCACTGCGCCCGGCTGAAGCCATGGTGTCTTACTGCATAGACTTCAGCCAGCAGTATATAATAGATATAAAGTCAGTCATTTAAGCCTCATTTCAATTTTTGTTTGTTTATTTGGATTTGGTACTGGGATTGAACCCAAGGGGATTCTACCTCTGGGTTATATCTGCAACCCTATTTTATTTCTTTATTTTGAAACAGGGCCTCATTAAGTTGCTGAGGCTGGCTTGAACCTGTTATCCTCCTGTTTCAGCCTCCCAAGTACTGGGATTACAGGCGTGCACCCACCACTGTGCTTGGCTAGTATACCCATCTTATTGGTACGTTCCTTGATTGACAGGAACCTTTGTGTAGCCAGAGACTCCGGCCTAGACATAGAGGGTTTCCATTGCTGCAGCTGGCCAAGTCGGCCCCTACTTCATCAGATCCACAAGCATCCCTTTCTGCTGTTTTGTTTCTCCTCATCCTAGGTTAGATTTGCCTGCCCTGGAGCCTCATGCAAATGCAATCTTGTAATATATACTGTTTTGCTTAAGACTTCTTTTACTCATAAGCTTAATTTTAATGAATGACTTTTAAAGCATATATAGTAGAAGCTATGTGCTGGCTAATCGTGCAGGAAAACAGAGTTTTCTTGTTGCAAAGAGGAAGAAAGGTAAAAAACCAAAACCGATAAATTAACCAGACCTGTAATCCTAGTACTTGGGAGGCTGAGAAAGGAGGATTTCAATTTCGAAGCCAGACTCAGCGGTTTAGCAAAGCCCTCAGTAACTTAGAGCCTAATTCAAAATAAATAAAATAGGGCTAGGCCTGTAGCTCAGTGGTAGAATGCCCCTGGGTTCAATCCCCAGTACCTTCCCCCCCTAATAATAAGTTATTATTAAAATAATACTTGTTAGTGATTTGTTTAATTGAATGTTAATTTGAATCATAATAGATAGCCTTTACCCAGTTTTCTCAATGGTGACATTTTGCAAAACTCTATTAAAATATCATAACCAGGATATCGACATTGATGCCAATTTTTCAGTTTTATTCAGACTTCTAGTTTATCTGTATTCGTTGGTGTGTGTGTGTGTTCTACATAATTTTAAGCACATATGTATGTTTGTATTTTTACCACATTTAAGATGCTGACCTGTTCCAACTCCCAAGGATCTCTCCTGTTGACTTTTTTTTTTTTTTTTTTTTTGCAGTACTGGGGATTGAATTCAGGGGCATTCTACCTCTGAGCTACACCCCCAGCCCTATTTTTTTATTCTTTATTTTGAAACCGGGTCTCACTAAGTTGCGGAGCGCCTCACTAGGTAGCTGAGGCTGGCCAGGAACCTGGATCCTCTGGTCTCAGCCTCCCGAATGCTGGGATTGCAAGCGTGCGCCACCACGCCCGGCTTCCTGTTGACTTTTTAAAACTTTTTTTTATTGTCTTCTTTTGTTGCTTTTCTTTTTTTTTTTTATTTATTTTTTTTACGGTACTGGGGATTGAACTCAGGGGCATTCTACCTCCGAGCTACACCTCTAGCCCTTTTTTTATTTATTTTGAAACAGGGTCTCACTAAGTTGCGGAGGGCCTCACTAGGTAGCTGAGGCTGGCCGAGAACTCGGATCCTCTGGTCTCAGCCTCCTAAATGCTGGGATTACAAGCATGCACCACCACGCCCAGCTCTTTTGTTGCTTTTCTAAACCTATATTCCCATCTCCTAGCCCCTGGAAACCCACTTATATGTTCTCCATTTCTAAGAATTTTCATATACATGGATGCAATCATACAATTCCTCATCTTTGGGGATTGGTTTTTTAAAAATCTCTCGTGAATCTCTGGAGATTCGACTGTGTTGTTGCCCGCCTCTAGTACATTCCTTTTTATAGTGGAGAGCAGTCCTTGGTCTATACGTACCATGCTGTGTTTAACTAGTCACCTCAGCCCTATTTGATTCTTTATTTTGAAACAGGGTCTCACTAAATTGCGGAGGACCTCACAAGTTGCTGAGGCTGGCTGTGAACCTGTGATCCTCCTGTCTCAGCCTTCCAAGTACTGGGATTACCATGACCAGTTTGTTATCACTTTTTTATTTTAGGCATTCTGATAAGTATGAAGTGTTATCTCCTTAAAAGCTTAATTTGCATTTCCCTGATAGCTAACGATATTGACCATTGTTTCATGGACTTATCTGTCAGATGTAAGTCCTCTTTGGAGAAATGTCTAAATCTTTGCCATTTGCTAATAGAAAAATTTAAAAAAAACTGTGTTTAAAAGAATGATTATAGAAAATAAAACTCCCCAAACCATAAACAGCATTAAATAAAAATATCCCCAAACTATCTCAGTGGGCTTGTGTGATACTATTAGCTAAATACATGGAATCACCTGATGGTGTAGCTGAAAGTTGCACACCAAGTGGATGCAAAGAAGCTTTGTCAGCTTTCCTAGGTTCCCACAGTTCTCTTGTCAATAGCTCCAGCTTCCCTTGGCCCTTGCCTTCTTAGTTTTTTTTTTTTGTTGTTGTTGTTCTGACTCTCTTCCTCCCACCCCAGATCTTCTGTTCTTACTATTTATTTCCTCTCCAACAACCCAAGGTAGCAACAGGTCTAGTTCTGGACTAGTTTAATTCTGAAGTGGACCCATGGATTCCTTAAATGAGTCTTGGGGACCAAGTTTATTCTATTCCATACACCTTGGGACCTGTACCATCTATGTGTGCACAGTTTTATAGTGTTTGATTCTATCATTGAAAGAGTAAGACAATTTGTCAGAGTTGTCTTGATGGAAGGATGAGAAAGAAAAGCAGTCTAAAGACAGAGCAGAAAACCTTTCCAGTAATGAATTCACTGCAGGCTAACATATAGGGGTCATCAGAACATTGCCTTAGACAGTGCATTTCTGACCAAGTCACAGAATAGAAAAGAGCCCTCAACTTAGAGAAAAAGGACCTGAGTTTGTGTCCTTCTCTTACTGACTTAGTGACATTGGGCAGATTACTTAATGTCACTGAGCCTCCACTTAATTACTTGTGAAATAAGGTAAAATTTCCTTACTACTTTGCACAGTGGGTTACTGCAAGGATCAAGAGGGATAACACAATGGATTTGTCAGTAATAAAGTGGTACACATATGTAAATTCCTGTTTTATAACAATTGTGTTCCTCCTCCCCACAACTAAAGCAAACAAATAAAACCCGGAAGAGAAGCCTTTTTATAGAATGAAGTCAAATGATCACTGTGTTTCCTAAGGGGTGGGGGGAAGAAATCCTATGGCATTGTATTCTTAGATGTGATTTTGATTTTGTTTGGTAGGCAAGACTGTGCTGGTTAATCACTGGGCAATAATTGCACTTCAGTTAGGTAGTAACATAGCCACTGAGCAGAGCTTTGAAGAGAGTTCAAGTTGAGTTGGTTCTTACCCAGTTAAACTCTAGTCTTAAAGATGGGTTATGAATCAACTTGCCACCCCTCACCTGGGGTCATATCACTCTCCACTCCTGTATTTATTACCAGTTAGCGTAGTCTATGTATAACCTTGGACCGAAGACTGGATCCCTTTATTGGTAATATAGGCCCAAATGAAATTATTTTCCCACCTATACCATCAAATTACTTAGATTCGTGCCTTTAAATAGTAACTTTACAATAAACAGTTAATACAAGATAGTTGATGTCCTTGTCTGGAAATTGAGAACTTTTCACAAAAGATTGATGAGGGTCTGCGCTGCAATGAAATTATTTTATTGTAAAATGAAAAAATTCTAAAAATTCTAAAATAATATTGGTAAGCCAGGTGTGATAGTGCATGCTTGTAATCCTAGTATTTGGGAGGCTGAGCCAGGAAGATTGCGGCAGGTTCAAGGTTTTAATTCAGTAAGACCCTCAGCAATTTAGCAAGACCCTGTTTCAAAATAAAAAATAAAATAGGGCTGTGGGTGTAGCTCAGAAGTAGAATGCCCCTGGGTTCAATTCCCAGTACCACACACACACACACACACACACACACACACACACACACACAAATGATGATGATCATCGAAATAGTAGTAGTAGTATTAGCAGTAATGTTATTGGTAGCAAACAGTTCCGAATTGTATGAAGCCAAGAGCCAGTTTGCATGCAAGTAGTTCTTTCACCCAGAACTTAGTTTGGGAAATGTATTTTTGTGATTTTTAAGGTTTCAAGGCTTCTCTGGGGATCAGATGAAATTAATGTAAGTGCAAAAGCTTTGGAAATGGCAACATCCTATGCAAACTTTGTTGTCAGTTTTAGAGGAGAGGGCGGAGGGGCTAATACTTGTAGAAGTGAGAGGATTTTTTCATGGAGCTTAAAAAACCTGCCTTTGTCTAAGAATATTTCCAGCTACTGGAAAGTGTTGGAAATAAGTTTTTCTTTCTTTTTTTTTTTTTTTTAAACTTTCATTCTAGACTTGCTGTCTATCAGCATTAGCCTGCTCTTGGAACACACAGCCATGAATTGAATCAGCGTCTATTTTACATTTAACAATTCAATTCTATATAGTGACATTGATAGAAATTGTCCCTTAAATCTGGGAGAACCAATGCAGTGACTTCAGCTAGTGCAACAGGGAGTATCTTAGCTTAATGGAAACCCAGCCAATGATTAGATTAGGCTGCAGGAAGGGGATCAAATGGATTATGGAAAAATGGGGAAGGAAGTGGATTGAGTCATTATGCTTTTAGTTACAGTGTATTTTTACAATTGATTCTGTGGGTGGTATGTTGTTTAATTCATTACAGCTTTTAGGGACCAATTTCAGATTAAAAGCATGAATAATGATGGAGTCTCTAACCAAACTCTAATCCCGGCTACAGTAAGCGATGACTTTATTTTGTCTTTTAATCTGAAGTACATGATGGCTTTTCCGTTGCTTTGGACTTTGCAAATATTTATTTCCTTTACAATACTAAGGGTTTATTTTGCTCTTTGCAAACTTCTAAAGTGGTTGCTTCCTGCCCTTTAATATAGGATATTGGTACTTTAAAAAAATGTGCATGTTTTAAATGAGAATTGCATTAGGAATTTGAACAGCAAAGCTCATGCTTCCCCCTTTATTTTCAATTTATTTATTTTTGTAGTAGCGGGGATTGAACTCAGGAGCATTCTACCTCCGAGCTACAACCTTAGTCTTATTTTTTATTCTTTATTTTGAAACAGGGTCTCACTAAGTTGCGGAGGGCCTCACTAAGTAGCTGAGGCTGGCCTCGAACCCAGATCCTCTGGTTTCAGCCTCCCAAGTACTGGGATTACAAGTATGCACCACCATGCCCAGCTTTTACTTTTTATTTTGAAACAGGTTTTGCTAAATTGCTCAGCTTGACTTTGAACCTGTGATCCTCCAGTCTCAGCCTCCCAAGTACTGGGATTACAGGTATGGGCCACCTCGCCCGGCTTTATCATTCTTTCATTAAAAGTAAGAAATTGTTTCTGATCATAATTACAGTGGTGTAACATTTGAAAAATCTTCTAAGGTATGTTTATCTTGCATCTGGTGATATCAACCATTATTCAGTTACTGTCTTGAAGGAGTTTATTGCACACTGGCTTTTCCTGGACTCCTCATTTTCCTTTCGTGGCCGGTGAACGATCTCCTGTAGCCCTCTGCCTGTAAGTCAGAACTGTCTTGGCCCGCTCCTGTGCGTGGGGTCTTTGAAGGGCACATCCTTCTTTCTTTGTTCCCTTGGCTTGATTGTTTCTGGAGCAGTGTAGCCTCATGACTCTCTTCTTTTCCCTAAAATTCTTAGATGTTCATTAATTCACATGCGCAGAAGCAGCTTACAGCTTTTTGTACTGATCAGTTTGTGTTGGTGACTCTGGGGGTGGGGGGGTGGAGTTAATATATTGTTGAATTGCATCTATATTTAATTGAAAGGTTTCAGAGACGGCTTTCTCTGACTACCCTATTTAAAATAGCAATGCTGGCCCTCAGGTACCTTTTCCTCTTAGTACCCTTTAACTAATCTTTCTTTCCTTCATAGATGCAACAGCATTTGACTTAAAAAATTTTTGGGGGGGTGCTGGGGATTGAGCTCAGGGACATTCTAACTCAGAGCTACACTTTCAGTCCTCTTTATTTTATTCTTTTAAATTTTGAAATAGGTTTCCAATAAGTTGCTGTGAGTCTTGCTAATTGCTGAGGCTGGCCTGGTTCCTGCAACCTCCTGTCTCAGCCTCCCAAGTTACTGGGAATGCAGGCGCAAACGACCACGCCACCTGGCTAGCACCTGATCTTAATACTAAGTATGTGTTTGCTGACTGGCTCATAGCTGGCTTCTCCACTTGAACGAAAGCATTGTTTGTCCAGGGCTTTGGCATTATCCATTCAGACCAGAACTGTGCCTGGCACTTACACCAGTATTTGTTAGGCTAATTAAGGTAATTGCATGAAATGGAACTCACTGCTGAGATACCGTCTCTCAATGGTTAAGTTCATTTCGGAGTCTAAGCTGAGTGTCCTTGAAACTGTGCTTATCTCCCTGTAGTCCCAGTGACACTGTCTTTTGTCACACTCGAGGAAAAACCCCTAAAAAACATTATTTTGGGGAGGAAGAAAGGCAAATGGGTACAGGTGTCAGGTTATCAAGTAAATACTGGCACATTTTATAGCCTACGATGAGGAGTGTTTATTTTGTTTAAATGTGTATTTGGCCTGACCTGGCAGTCCTTGTGAAGCTGCCTAGATGTTAATGAATGTTTATAATGTGGACTATACCCTGAAAGCACTTGGAGTATAAATATTTAAGCCATATGTTAGAAAATAACCAGAGCGTTTTCAGCTCTTCGGGGATTGTGGAGGGAAATGCCCTGATTTATTGACCAGAGTTGAAAATTTGGGAGCCCTGCATCCTATTTCCATTCCCACTTTTGACAGCCCTTCATAAAATGTCTATGCTTAGTAAATGTTTAATAGGAAGGTACTAATTGCCTTAAAAATAATATTTTATATCACTTAGATTTTTTTTGTTCTCCAATTGCTTTGATGTCTATTGCTTTTTTTGTTAGCTCTTCAGTTTTCAGTCTCATTTTTCATGCTAAGTCCCCACTTTAGTGCATGTGTAGGGGTGTGTATGTGTGTGTGTGTATGTATTTGTGGGGCGTTTGATTTGATTCCATCTTTTCATCATTTATTCTATTTCACCTTTGTATAAGATTCACCTGAAAAACAAACAAATATGGTACTTAAAACTAGTATATCTGTACCTCATGTAGTATATATAATTTCTAAAGGAAAATAAAATGAAGAGGAACTGGACAGATACTGATGGGAGATGGGAAAGGATATTTCAAATGAGAGTAACCCAAGAGGACTGTGCCCTCCTCTGAAGCAGACAGAGCAAAGAGGCAGGGCCTGGGTCCATCCTGGAGGGAGGCCATAGGCCCAGACAGGCGTGTTCTATTTAAAGAAATTTCATGTCCCACCATTAGTGTTATCAGCGCGTTTATGTCAGACTTCTTTCTGTCTGGTGTGTTGGGTGAATTTTTAACTAAATGGGCTTTACACTTGGAGCAATGGGATACACTGTAAACAGTGGCTAAGCCACTTGAGAATTCCAAAGGCCTGACTCAACTCCGTCTTTCCCGCCTCTCTCTGCTGTGCTTTCTCGAGGTGTGGTCCCAGGACCACCAGCGTCTGATCACTTGTGGCACTTGATCAAACTGAATTCTCTGGCTCCCACTGTAGACCTGCTGATTCAGAAGCCACGAAGGAAGAGTTTGCAGATCTTGGGTTTCAACAGGGACCGCTCAGGTGATTCTCAGGCATGTTCAAGTTTGAGAGCTGCTGATAGATTCCCAGTTCAGTACTGTCTCTTCTTCTAGGGTAGTGGCTGACTTTAATTTTTTTTTTCAGACCTTGTCATGATATGAATGGAAGCAATTAAAATCAAAATATGAAGAGAGACCACTTTTTTCTTCTGGATCCAATTTCTTAAAAAGTTTGTAGGAGGAAGCCGAGTGTGGTGATTCATGTCTGGTAATCCCAGTACTTGGGAGGCTGAGACATGAAGATCACAGGTTTGAGACCAACCTCAGCAACTTAAGGAGGCCCTCAGCAATTTAATGAGACTCTGTTTCAAAATAAAAATAATATGGGGCTAGGACTGTAGCTCAGAGGTAAAATACTTTGAGTTCAGTTCATAGTGTCTCTCTCTCTCTCTCTCTCTCTCTCTCACACACACACACACACACACACACACACACACACACACGTAGCAGGAATAGAGAACCCATATATTCACTTCTTCACCGTGCCTGCTCTTTGGTGGCCCATCCTGTCAATGCTGGATTTTATTTATTTATTTATTTTTTGCAGTACAGGGGATTGAACTCAGGGGCATTCTACCTCTGAGCTACACCCCCAGTCCTATTTTTTATTCTTTATTTTGAAACCGGGTCTCACTAAGTTGCGGAGTGCCTCACTAGGTAGCTGAGGCTGGCCGCGAACCCGGATCCTCCGGTTTCAGCCTCCCGAATGCTGGGATTACAAGCGTGCGCCACCACGCCCGGCTATGCTGGATTTTAAGATGTTGCTGTACGTGAGCGAGGGACACCGGGACAGACTTCAATGAGAAGTCTGTGAGCTGAGCAAGGACTTCCAGTGGTGCACGTCACCAGCAAAGGTGTGGTGTGGGTGACCAGCCAGATGCATTTCATACTTGGCGTGAGCTGGAACTGACTTTTCTTTTTTGGTGGTAGTACTGGGGATTGAACCCAGGGGCATTCTACCTCTGAACTACACCCCTACTTCTATTTTTTATTCTTTATTTTGAAACAGGGTCTCACTGAGTTGTGGAGGGCCTTAAGTAGCTGAGGCCAGCCTCAAACTCGGATCTTCCGGTCTCAGCCTCCCAAGTACTGGGATTATAATCGTGTGCCAACATGCCCAGCTGGGACTGATTTTTCAGTATGGGATGACAACAAGGGCTTTTGGGTGTGTTCGACTGCTGTGGACTCTTTTTTTTTCCACACAGGACTGGGTGGGTGGGCTCTTAAGGATGGACAGTTGAGTAGAAATACTGCTACAGTCTCAAATGGAATTCTTGTGATTGAAGCCTTGTGATGTTCATTGATTGAAGAATCTCTCTGGGAGCCTGCATCTCCAGTGTGTGGCAGACGCAAGTGTACCATCTGCCTGAGCCTTTCAGGGGTAGCGGCAAGGGACATACTATTTTTACAGAGCTGGGGATCGAACCCAGGACCTTGTGCATATCGAGCAAATGCTGTACTGGTCAGGAATTCTGGGGGTTTCAGCTAATCATGGAAAAACTGAGATTTGTTATCTTAGGCGAGGCACCTGTGATGAAAGAGGAAAAAAAGCAGTTTTGTTGATTTATTTAAGTCAAACAAGGCGGCTGGCGTGTGCGGGTCCATTGCCTCATTCCTAGAGAGGGTCTGTGTGGGAGCTTTGCAAAGCTGCCGGCATGAGGTGATGGAGAGAGTGATGGAGCTCCTGAACGTTCTCTCTGTTCTTCCATTAACCATTCCCAGTTGGTGGGAGATTAATCAGCCAAGCACAGTATGGAGGAATTCACCGATTTTGATGCCGACAGATGGCTAGGTCATGAAAATGTGTTGGAGTACTTTGCTACATGACGACTTGCTTTAGCAAGTATTATTTTATAAAATATATATGTGTGTGTGTGTGTGTGTGTATATATATATATGAAAGGGGCTTGGTGAAACCCAGTGACTTAGTAGGTGAACATTTTTTCTCCCCTGGTATGACAAGACACAGGGGCCCGGTGAACCTGAAACCGTAGGTTGAGACTCGGAGCATGACCGAGCGGATGGAGGCTGGGTGAGCCGAAATACACGCTGGGCACCTGGGAGCTGGTGTCTGTCTGCCTTTGTTCCTCCTCCTGCAGCTTACCCCAGACATGTGGATTCAGGGGAGTGACCATTTTAGAAGAGATTGACAGATTTGGTTGAGATCCAATCTTGACTTCGGTTTGTATAGCTGCTTCTAGATTGCAAAGCTCTTTGCTTTCCAGGTCAAAATTGGGGTTTTCTACCTCGTTTGCAGGTGTGTGGGAAGAATGAAATCAGACAGTATTAAATTCTCTCTGTCTACTTCCTGGTGCACCCTCAGATCTTTTGCAAAATGAGGTCTCTTCCCCCAATGAAAAAAAAAATATAGTGCACTGATGCAGGAGGAGGAATGATCCCAGAGGTGATAGACGATGCTGCTACCTGTAACCTTCGAATTTTTTTTTTCCTTCTATCAGTTTTCAGCTGAACGAAACCCCTAAGTGTTCTTTTACCTCTCAGCAGTGCATGCAATTGTGTGGGAGAGACAGATTCTCCACATTTATTCTTCCATACTTGTCCTGTGGATGCTACCATTGAACCAATTAATCCAGAATAGTATTGCATTCAGAAGTGGGGGTAGATGGTCACCAAATGGCAGAACCTCTGCCTGCTGTGTCCCCGACAGTGTAACAATAAGCTGAATCAAGTGTGCTAAGCATCTTTTATCCCTTGGACATTTTAGCAGAACAAGTCAAGTCCGTGGCATTTACATCCTCTTGCTTTGAGATTCTTTTTTTTTCTGCTTTTGGGGCTGGTGATAGAGCTTCTGGAGATCGCTCACTCAAGAAGCTCCCTGGTGCTGGGTGTGGAGAGGCAGCTCCTGCTCAGTCTGTGGGGAGGGAATGGACAGACAGCTGTATGCTGAGTGACTGCGGCAGTACTAGGACTCCAGAATGTTCCTTGGGGAGGGGGGAGAAGTGCTCTAGCTTCAGATGTTTGGACTTCAGCTGTTTTGTGTTGGGGGTTCAGAGTTTTTGAGAGGCACAGCTTGACTAAGATTAGCCAAAGCAACATCTTAATTGAACAAGTAACAGCTATTGGGACAACCAACTATAATTAACTTTGATGCTTGAGAATTCCTTTGCCATTCTTCGGTTGGTCTGTTTGTGCTTTGATCCTTAATAATGTGTGCACATGAATTACACCAGAAGAGAAATGTCTGTGTTCATGTTAAATATTACCAGACCATTCTTTCTGTTGAGTGCCGGGGCATTTTCAGCTCACAGGAAGATGGATGGGTAAGGAACACGCTGTACCCTGCTGAGCACGTTGTCAGTCATAGCAGTATCACACATTCAGGGTCACATAGCTCTCTGCCATGGGCTAGGCACAGATTTGTGATGGTAAGGAATGGGGTAGAGGATGGAGATGGACTCAAAAGATGATTATTACATGAAAATAAATTTACATCAACCTTGAAGCCAGTTCATTACCTACTCATATAATTTTGCATGAGATGCTCCTGACTTGAGGAATCGCTGGAAATTCGCCAGGTTTTCCTTTTACTGCAGGTTCCTCCTGTTCCCCTTCTTCATATACATTTGATGTTAATATAAAACATAACCTATTACCAAGGGATCAGAAGGTGTGTGTGGTGGCTACCAAGTCACTTGCTCTGTTTTTGTCACTGGCTTGGTTTGGAAGAGTTTTGAGCACGTCTCACCTGGAGGTTTGCTTTTTGGAAGCTTGGTCCCCAGTGTAGTGGTGTTGAGAGGTGGTGGAACCTTTAAGGGTGGGGGCTTAGTGAAAGATAATGAGGTCAAGGTCATCGGAGGTGCTGCCTCCAGGAAGAATTAATGCCTGTCTCTCAGAATGGTTAGTTTTTGTGAGAGTGCGTTGTTATAGAAAGAGCAGGGCCCATTCTGTTCTCTGGCTTCTTGTCTCACTGTGTGACTTTCTCTACATATGTGCTGCCATTGCACGAGACCCTCACTCCAGGTGGAACAAGTAGCTGCCTGCTTTTTCCTAGGTTTGGAAACCTTCAGTTTCTGAATGTAGGAGCCCAATAAACTTCTTTTCTCTACATGTCACCTAACTTCGAGTATTTTGTTACAGCAACAGAAAACAGACTAAGGCAGTCACTTTGGGCAGAACATTTAGTATTTATTCAGTTTTCTTGCCTGCAGAGTGGGTGCACCTCCTTGATAGACTGCTATGGGATCAAATGAAATAAATGTATATGGAAACGCCAGGGAAACTCTAAAGATCTTTATGAATAAAGTTCTATAATTAGGCACACAAAGAAAAAGTAGCCTCATCTAAGCAAAATAGCATGCATTCTATGTGTTCAAAGTCCAATCACTTATCCCCCAAGTAAGCACTTTCCAAGGAGGGTTCTCACCTCCAGATACCCGTGTGTTAGAATCTCCTTTTACCCATTTTAGCCCTGTATCCGTTATTTTGGAACTTTAGGACATTAGGTGACAGACTCTCTGCTATCTAGAGTATTCTGACAGACTGCAAATTATTGCTAGTGAGTAGAAGCAAATACAACTTTTTGTTACTGTTTCTCCCATTTTCTCTTCCTCCACTTATTTGAACATGTATAACTAAAGTTTTGTATATCATCCCAGACTTCTTTTTTAGTGGTACTAGGATTGAACTCAGGAGCATTCGACCTCCGAGCTACACCCCCAGCCCTTTATTTTTTGTTTTGAAACAATATATTGCTAGGTTGCCAAGAGTCTCGCTAGGTTACTGAGGCTGTCCTCAAACCTGTGATCCTCTCAAATACTGGGATTATAGGTGTTTGCCACCATGCCCAGCCAGCCCAGACATTTATTTATTTATTATTTATTTATTTAATTTATATATTTACTAGGGATTGAACTTAGGGGAATTCTACCTCCGAGCTGTACCCCTAGCCCTGTTTTATTTTATTTTGTTTTATTCTTTATTTTAAAACCGGGTCTCACTAAGTTGCAGAGGGCCTCATTAAGTAGCTGAGGCTGGCTACAAACTCAGATCCTCTGAACTTAGCCTCCAAAATGCTGGGATTACAAGTGTGTGCCACCACGCTTCAACCCAGACTTTTAAAACAAAGTTTACATACAGGAATTTGAATCCATTTTCTTCAGAAAACAATATTTAATATTTTATTTTCAACATAGATGAAGCAATTCATATACATATATTTATCTCTCTTTTTTTTTTTTTTTTGCATTTGAAACTTAAGAACCTGAACAAATCTCACCACATTTCTTCTGCCCTTGCATCCATTATGGGTGTTGAAATTGGGTTTCTCTAGTTTCATTTGCATTTTCCCATTGTTTTGGTCATCATCAGATGAGCTGGGCGTGGTGGCGCACGCTTGTAATCCCAGTTCTTGGGAGGCTGAGACCGGAGGATCCGGGTTTGAGGTCAGCCTCAGCTACCTGGTGAGTCCCTCCGCAACCTAATGAGACCCTGTTTCAAGATAAAGAATAAAAAAAATAGGACTGGGGGTGTAACTCAGAGGTAGAATGCCCCTGAGTTCAATCCCCAGTACCGCAAAAAAAAAAAAAGGGTGATTTCAAGCAAGCGCTGTGGAGTTTGCTCGCTGTGGAGTCCGTGCCCACCCACGTCTCACGTGAAAGTTATTAGCCCATCACCTACAAGTGTATGCCAAGTTTCAGATGAGCCTGCTAGCATGGAGACATGCCCCTCCCCTTGGTTTCCTGAGATGTGTTTTGTTTTGTTCTGTGCAGCATCAAATTTACACTTGTCCTTTTCTGGTAGGGACACGTGTGGGAAGGCAGAGACAAGATCATAACATTGAGATTGAATGTGTTTCTCAATCTTCACATCCTTAACTGGTTTCTTTGATGCATCTGAGTCTGCTATAAAATGTTAGGGGAGGAAGGAAGGCAACCGGCGGTAATCAAAGGGGAAGAAAGATGAGGGTAGGACTCGGTGACATTTGAGGGTAAGTTTTGGAGCTGTTGCAAGAGTTATTGCTGCCTGTGACTGTTTGGCCTGGCTGCATGTCAGAGCCATTAACTTGAGAATAACAGAGCCTTTAAGAGAATGCACTCATTTAGAAAACTCCTCATTAATTTAATTTATGGAAGGGGAGGAGAGTCGAACAGCAGAGAGCTAGGGGCAATGGGGTTCCCACAGTGCCTGGAGTTTGGGTTCAAAAAACTAAGATGCACAAAAGCTGGGACTGCTGGATTATATGAAAAAAATTTAAAAATCCCTAGCTCTGTCTCCAGCGGCCTCAGAGGCCTGTCTGAGCTGAAATTGCCTCCCCAGCCTCGGCCTTCAGAGCTCGGTTTCTGATGTGGCTCCCAGCCGGGATGTCTTCAACGCTAATTAAGCCTTGGCTGGTTTCGATTCCCTTCCAGCCTCATGGTTGAACAGTTTTGTGTATACAGCCTTTTGTTGACAACTTTTCCCACAGTCAGGAAAACATTCTTCTATGTGTTGATCCTCACCTGGAAGTCCTTGGCTGCCATCTGTGCCTCCCCTTCTTCGCTTTACCATATCAGGGAAGTGGAAGGGACAGTCATCGTTACTCATAGAAATCTGGGGAAGACAGAGGTGACTGGGTCCATGCAGCCAGAAGAATATACCAGGACTGTCCTTCCTCTTCCTTCGAACTGTCCCCCTCCCTTCCCAGGAGAGAGGAGGTAGGACAAGATGGACAGAGACACGATTTATTAAATAGGTGATTCTAGCATGAAGGTTGAGCCTACCTACTATTTGCCATCTGCTCACATCCAAAGGAGGCAAGAGTCACCTCATGTCAATTCATCAAGTGTCTCTCTGCTGTAATCCAAAACAACTGGCCACACAACTCAGAGGAAGGAAGACTGATTTGCCCGAAGTGTTCTGGAGATTTTGGGTATGCGGATCTCGGGGCATGGCAGTGAGAAGCAGAGAGAGAGAGAGAGAGGACGAACAGCTCTCAGGTTATGGAGGCCGGGAGCAAGAGAGAACCAGCAAGCAAGGGGATTCAGAGACAAAAGCAGAGTCCCCGAAGCCACACCCCCAGGGACCTCTCATCTCCAGCCACGCCCCACCTACGGAAGTTACTGTCCAGTAAATCCATTAGACTGGATTTATCCACTGCTGAGGCTACCCGCCTCGTAACTTTATTACATCAACTATGAACAGAAATACTTGAGCTCTTCAGGGCGTTCTGTATCCAACCATGGCAACAGGGCAATGGCGTTACTGCCATGTGCTACCAACACAGAACCCCAAAAGTAAATTGAAAGGAGCCCAGTGTGTGTCCTGGAGAGGAAAGGATATCGAGGAGATAGTATTTTGGTGGAGAATGAGGATTTTTAAATTTATTTTTTGATATTAGGGATTGAACCCAGTGACATTGTACCTCTGAGCCCATTTTATTTTACTTTTTCTTTGGAAACAGGGTCTCACTAAGTTGTGGAAGGCCTTGTTCAGTTGCTGAGGCTGTCTTTAAACCTGCAATCTTCCTATCTCGGCCTCCTAAGTATTGGGATTATAGGCATGCCCCAGGATGCCTGGCTAATTTGTTCACTTAATGCATATTCATTGTGCACCTACTTTGTATTGAGAACTGTGCAAGGCACAGAGAGCAAAACTGTCAAATAGGGCACAGATTCAGTAGAAGTTTGTGACAGATTGGATATGGGAGGGCCTCATGGCGACTCTGAGGTGTCTGACATGTACAACTTGATTGTTGGTATTTCATTTGCCACGCCCGAAAGAGATCCAAGCTTTGAGGAGGAGCAGGGGTAGGGATAGTGTGTGTGTGGCAGATGATTAAGTGATTTGGTTAAGCTTCTATGAGATAGCTAAGGGAGAGGTTATGTAGGTGGTTGGATTTACAGCTTGGGGAGTTTAAAGCAGAGGTTTTGGTGGGAGATTCCAGTTTGAGGAGGCAATAGTGTAGAGATGGTAATTGAAATTAGGGGTAAGATTGCTTAGAGAAAGGACAGGCACCAAGACAGGACAATGAAGAGTAAGGAATGGGAGATACAGCAAGAAAATCAGGAGAGCCTGTCACTCCTGAGTAAAGGTCAAGAAAAGAGGGGGTTAGGGAGAAATCAACTGTGTAGCCAAGAGAAGAGGAAAGCAAGTGTCTACTGGATTTAGAGACATGGAAGGTCCCTGTCACCTTCATAAGAGTTGTTCCTGTTGAGTGATGGGTGTAAATGCTGGACTGCTTGGGAGATGAGGTTGTACACTCCGGAGTGTTCTGAAAATCTGTGGACTACTTTGTTTGGTTCCAGTGACCAGCCAGCAACACTGGCATTTAGCAAGTGGAGCCAGGTGATGGGTGCCCTGCAGTGCTCCGAATGTCTCTGCACAGGAGAAGTCTCCTGTGCCCACAGGACTTCCCAGTGTGTCTTAGCAGATGTTTATATAACGCTGGAAACAACACCTGATAATACGTATTTGAGCTGGAACCTAGTTTATTTCCTGTACAGGCGCAAAATTTTTGTTGTCTGCTTTAACTAGCACCTAAGAATGATTCCCTATATACTTGCCTGGACATTTCATTTATATGGAATTATGTAATATGTGCTCTTTGTTTTCAGGCCGTAATATACACTGAATTTCTAAGGAATGAAACTACTTTGTAAATTGGGGGAAGAGTGCACCCCCTTTTACGTGGCCCTTTACCAAATGTTTCTCGTAATTTAGGAATATTTCGTCCTTCTTGGGCCTTCCACTTGTGGCATCTGAGTTATCAGAAGACACTGTCTTGATCCATATTTAGGTTTCTTGTATTCACCATGGTTCTTTGGATGTGAGCACATGGCTACTTTATTATGTCTTATATTGTAGTTTTGCACAAATGTGTAAAACTCATAAGCAAATTACTTCATTTCAAATTCTATTTTCTCCTTCCCTATCATACTTAAGATATTGTAATGGTTTACTATTAGAAATTGTTCTTTTTTATGTTATAAAAAAGAACTTGGGTTGACAGACTTGAAATTCCCTGTCTACATTTTGAAACACCTTGTGCCCCATTACAAAAGGAACCATGTATCTGATAGTCTACTGATCCTTGACGTGTGCTCCTCAAACTGTCTGCATTAGAATCAGTTGGAGAGCATTTTTTTAAAATGCAGGTTCTGGGGCCCCATTAGAGAAGTATTGAATCCCTTGTGGGAGACTTAGGAATTTGTATTACAATAACTCCCCACTCCCCTTACACACACACACACACACACACACACACACACACACACACACGTGATTCTCTTCCCACTAACATCTGAGAACTCACTTCTGTAGACAGAGAACCATTTAACAACTTAGAGAAATGGAGGGAAATAAGTTTTTAGGTTAAAAAAATAATACTCTAGTGGGACTTTTGAAGCTAGATTTAAGGAACTGGAGATTTGTATCTGTGAGCCAAGGAGTTTCTGTTTTTCCTTTCCTTTTCTTTCCCACCTTTCTTTATTTCCTCTATGGTTCTTTGGATTGATTCTGGTGTCCTCTATCACTGAGCTTCACCCCATACCATCCCTCCTTAAATTTTGTAACAGGGTCTTGCTAAGCCACTATGCGCTGACCTAGAACTCATGATCCTCCTTTTCAGCCTCCCAAGTGCTGAGATTATAGGTGTGTGCCACCGCACCTGGCTACCCCTGTGGTTTCTATTGTAATGTTCTGGATGGAAACTTTTGATGGAACATGACAGTGCTAGATACGGGAGGAAGGAACCTCCAAACAGTGAAATGATACAGCGCAGTGATTATATTTGGAAAAATAGAATTAGCAGGGACGATGCCAGATAGTTTTTGGCTTACGAGCTGGGGTTCCATTGATCAGGTTAAGGAATTCAGGAGGGTGGCTGGCTGGACCATGGACTGATGTTTAGATTACTGTCATACCTGTATGTGGAGATTTGAATACATTGAGATGTACTCCTTGGCTGAGGTCGGGGCTCCGTCTAGATGAGCACTTTGGAAATTGGAAAGAACATAAGCTGAAAGAGCATTCAAAAGCTGGGTGTGGTGGTGCACGATTGTAACCCCAGCTTTTGGGAGGCTGAGACTGGAGGATCCGGGCTTGCGGCCAGCTTCAGTTACCTAGTGAGGCATTCCGCAACTTAGTGAGACCCGGTTTCAAAATAAAGAATAAAAAATAGGGCTGGGGGTATAGCTCAGAGGTAGAATGCCGGAGTTCAATCCCCAGTACTGCCACAAAAAAAAAAAAAAAAAAAAGCATTCAATACACTTACTAACCTACTGAGTATCGGAAACACCATACAGAGTATTACCTTTCCTCTCTTTACCTGTGGCTCGCTGGGAGCTGTGACTCATGATCCTTCCTTTGTGGCTAGAGAGAGTTGGGCCGTGTACTGCTAGCCAGGAAAAAGAGCAATGCAAAGCTGGAAGTACCATTACTATTGAGTTTGTATCACTTTTGCAGTATCATAAAATCAGAAAATCATGTCAACCATCAAACGTCAGGTACTCTATGTAGAAGAGTCTCTGAGGGACAGGAATGAAAGAATTTTTTTCTTAAGAGGGAAGAATAGTTTTATTTAGATAAACTCACATACATCATACAGATGAAGCATAGGATTCAGTATTTTTATTTATTTATTTTTTTGTGGTACTGGGGATTGAACTCAGGGGCGTTCTACCTCCAAGCTATACCCCCAGCCCTCGAACCCAGATCCTCCGGTCTCAGCCTCCCAAATGCTGGGATTACAAGCGTGCGCCACCACACCCAGCTGGATTCAGTAGTTGTAAATATATAATTCATACGGTTGTGCAACCATCACTACAGTCAATTTTAGGAGGTTTTCATCAATCTAAAAGGAAATCCCATACTCTCTTGGAACCCCAACTGCTCCTCAGTCCTAGGAAATAATTACTAATCACTTTTCTCTATCTTTAGATTTGCTTATACATTTGAATCTCACTATGATGTATAATTACATTACACCAGTAAAAGTATGTAAATAAATTTAAAAATTGCTAAGTGAAAGAAACGATATACAAAGACCACTTATTGTAGACTTCTATGTCTAGGAAAATGTATAGGGAGTCATTTTCAGATAGGTACTAGTTGAAGCTGTTTAGGTGGTAGAGATTGTCACCCAGGAAGTGTACAGAACTTTCATTAGAGGATGTGTGTATGTACGTGTATATGATACCGTGTGTATGTATGTAAGTGTGTATACATACATATATAAATACGGGTTTTTTTAAACCCTGCTTCTAAGCAAATTTTAGTCTCACTATGTTGAGGACTCTTTTTAGGCTTTTGATATTGGAAGACAGATTGTCTTGAAAAGTTGGATAACAGGAATGTAACTACTGAGTCTTTGCTGAGTACGCTCAGTTGGGGTGTGGTGTGTGAAGCCCACCTTCTGACATGTAATGTGCCTGTTGTTTGGGTGCTCATTCCAGCCTTGGGACCAAAGATGTGCCCGAGAGAGCCTAACAGAATGGTTTATGACATGATAAGGTTATTCTGGAAGCAGGTGCTTGCCTGAAAAATCTATGCAATTTATAGAAGTTGGACCTATGAGATCTGTTGATCATCAAGTCCCCAAACCAGTTGGTTTTACTTGCCTTCACCGCTAAAGAATACACATATCATAGTGTCTGAAATGACTGTGGTTTGAGTTGGGGCGTCTTTAATAAGGAGATTCCAGCATTGTTGACTAGTGATCATCTCCCATGCAATCTCTTCCTTTTCACTCATTCACACTGAACTTACAAATGATACGTAAAACGAAACACAAATGAACTGTCTTGGTTCTGCCCCTGACCTCTGTAGATGACAAATCACAACTTTTTTTTTTTTTCCTCTTTTGCTGTACCATGGTGAGAAAAGACATTACGAAGTTTTTCCTTATGTGAACTGGGCTCTGATAATTTAGTAAGAAGCTAGGCCAGGGCTTTTTAAAATATAGGTTTCTCAGTCAACAGTCTATGCCTCTAGTTCAAAGTCTGTGATTCCAGCCCTCTCTCTGGTTTGCACGGTTGGTGAGCTTTGCTTTTATGGCTTCAAAATCACAAAGTTGTTCAGGCTCTGGGGACTGACTTCATCGGGGAGGGCCAACATATTTAAAAGCATTTTTTGTAGCGCCAGCTGTGGCTACGTGTCAGCATTTCCATCATCGTAATTCCCAACATTTGAGGCTTTACAACGAGACTGTTAAGTTTCACCACAAACTGGAGCTTGGTATGCAAGAGTTGAGCCTGAAGCTAACTTTTTCATCTTTTAAAAAAAAAAAAAATGTTGCTGCTCTATAAAGCAGCTAATAAAGAAATGAAGCTAGTGATTATTGTTACAGTCCCCAAACTGCTTGGTTTACTTAATACTGCAGGGACATTAGGCCTTAATACAAGCCAATCACTCTGGGAGTTTGGGGAAAAAGAGCATGAATTTGGCTGGTATTTAATTCTGAAGGGTGTCTGTTGAAACATTAGAAACATTTTTCTTCAATTTTAGGTTAATTTTCAAGGCTGGCTTGCCTAAATGTCCTGCGGGTAAACAAAAATGTTTGGGGCCGATGATAAAGAATTCAACAGAAAGATACAAAGCCTTCAAATCTCAAGCCTCTTTTCTTCACCCTTCCAGCTAGAGACACGATGTGTACTTGGGAGACTGAGGCAAGAGGATTGCAAGTTGGAGGCCAACTTTGCAAGATCTTGTTTCAAAAATAAACAAATAAAAAGGGCTGGGGGTGTGGCTCAGTGGTAGAACACCCTTGGGTTTAGTCCCCACTATGAGGGAGAGGGAGAGAAAGAAAAAGGAGAAGGAAGAGGGAGGAGGATAAGGGAGAGGAGGAGGACAATCGTGCATATCCAGGGAGGGAGGGAGAGAGATAATGTACATGTCCAGGGTGTATATTTTGGTCTGCCCTAGAATCATACTACCTTGATTTAATACAGCACTGTCGTTCCTAGGTAAAGTTGATCCTGAAGAACTACTGGAGAGAGAGCAGATACCTGGGATATTTTTCCCCTGCAGGAATGACGATGGATTTCTGTGGGTACAGCCCCATTCCCTGGCTGTGGTCTCCTGTGTCTAGTAGAAAGCATAGGCAAGTTGCTAATTTGAATTCAGCACAAAATCGACAGCCCTGCAACAAGAAACAGCCTGACTCACATATGGATGGGCCCAGGACTCTGGCTTCATTAGCACTACATGCTTAAGTCACCTAAAAGACTTAGCCCTCCTCCCCGCCTTGAGGGTTAGTGGAATGAACGCTAAAGACAACCTTGAAAGGGTCCAGTCGGCTGGCCAGTCATGTCCTCTCTCTGCTTATTGTTGGTGGACATTCTTCCCATTCTTCTTCCTCTCTTATCACTGTAGTCTCCTCATCACTTCTTCTGGGGGTATTGTCTTCTCCTCTTCCTTCCTTCCTCCACGTAATTCAGGCTCGGGTACTATGTGTAGAATCCTACTAAGTTCCAGGTATCCATGTATGTGCATTACAAGATTCGAGTTGGATAGACTCAAACTGATGGATATTGAAATGCCACATACAGACTGAACATCACTAGCCAGAAATGGATCCCCAACACACACACACACACACACACACACACACATACACACATACACACACGTACACAAAATGGGCTTATTAAGCCATCTTCATTGTGCCTTGTCCTTTTCCATACTCACCTTTTTAATCACCCTATTGAAATATGATTAACATACAAAACCTGCATGTATTTAGTATAATGTACAGTGTACAACTTGGTGAACTCAAAGATAACCGTAGACCTGTGAGGTGTCTCCACCATCGAGGCCACAAATTTATTCCTCACCCCAAAGATTTCCTCCAACTCATTTTGTTTATTTTCTTGGTACTAGGAATTGAACCCCAGGGTCAGGCTTCCTCTGAGCTACACCCCCAGCCCTTTTTATTTGTTGTTTTGAAACAAGGTCTCACTAGGTTGCTGAGAGTCTGTTAATGTTGCTAAGGATGTCTTCAAGCCTGTGGTCCTTCTATCTTAGTCTCCAAAGAACTGGAATTGTAAGTGTGAGCCACCACATCTGGCTTATTTACTTATAAACTATTTAATTTATTTTTTTGTGGTACTGGGAATTGAACCCAGAGGCATTCTATTTGAGCTATACCCCCAGACTGATTTTATTTCTTATTTGGAAACAGGGTCTCATTAGGTTGCTGAGAGCCTCACTAAATTGCTGAGGCTGTCCTCAAACTGATGATCCTCCTGTCTCAGCCTCCTAAGTACTAGGATTACAAGTGTGTACCACAACACCTGGATTATTTATTTATATTCAATTAAAAGATGCATTTTATTTTGTGATAAGAGCATTTAACCCAAGATCTACCCTTTCAGAAAAAAATTAAGCATCTTATACAGTATTATTAACCAGAGGCACTAGTTTTCAAGAATCTATGCATCCCACATAACAAACAAAACCTTCTACCCTCTGGCTGACTCTTCTCCATTGCACCCCCCACCCCCATTTTGATAACCACTGTTCTTTTACTCTGTTTCTATGAGTCGACTATTTCATATTGCTCATGACTGTGATATCATGTAGTATTTATCTTATTTCACTTAACATAATGTCTTACATATCTATCCACACGGTTGCAAATAGCAGGATTTCCTTTTTCTAGGCCGTGTAACATTCCCTTCACACTCATTAATTTTCTTTTTCTTCTGTGTGTGAAAAACATGACTCATTATGCTGATATAACCATATCCTCCTTTAATCTGAGCTGTACTGATGTTACAGTCTCTGTTGACACAGGCCATTAGCTGGGAAGATAAGAGAGAGAATGTGAATATGAATAGGGGTCTGCTGCTTCCATTATGAGACTTTAATTTTACATGGAAACCAAATCCTAAAATCCTGTTGCATGAGATGCAAACCGTTTAGATGAAATGTTTAAGGACTGACTTAGGTCCTTGCGAACAATTGGACTATATCAGGGTGTATTGTTTCAGACCAAGAAGCTAACTCCGAAGATCTGCATCTTTTCCTTTGAAAATGAGAGGGCAGTTCCCTGGTTCTGTGACTCACTCACTGTTTGGGGGGAACAGGATATTGCATAAATGGTGAGGCCCATACACATCTACTCTAACGTTGCAAATGGATCTAGTTTCCGTTGTTTATCACAGGAATGGTGTGGCCTCCTGTCAAATCAGAGGAGACTGCTTAGAAACCGATGGCCAGTCATGCTTTGGTGGTGGTGTGTTGTCTTTCGTTATTTTTTGGAACTGAGGATTGAATCCAGGGACATTCTACCTCTGGGCTATACCCCCCAATACTCTTTATTTTGAAACATTTTTATTCCCTAAGTTGCTGACTTTGGCCTTGAACCTGCGATCCTTCTGTCTCAGCCTCCTACATATAGGGATTACAGGCATGTGCCACCACACCCGACTTCCTGTTGTTTTTATCTGCATTTTTTTTTTTTTGTGACCTTGGCTTTACTGTTCCTGATACTTTTCCTTACAGTTTCTTTCTCTGTGTAGTACCCAACTAACCATGTGACAAGCACAGGAGCACAGGAGGGGGATATGTAGCAATTTAAATGTGTCCTCCCCCCCTACCACCACCAAAATTGCAAGAGCATTCCGAAGTCAGGCTTTTTAGCATGATTTGAAGTTTATTTTTCAAGACGTCATCCTTTCTTCTTCATTTCTGTTTTGCATTTCACATGCATGATGAAAATTATGTCCATATTTGATTTGACCACTGATTTGCACCAAACCAAGTTCTTTTTCTAATAGTGGCAAGTATAGGAAATTTTACTTGGGATGAAGAGAGCAAGGAAAGAAAGATAGTTAATGTACTCTTCTCTTACCTTTCCACATACATACTTTTTCCTAAGTTTTTCCTCATAGGGTTTTTCCAAACAGGATGCTTCTGCATGACCCCTAAAGGGTTGCATAACAAAAAAGCGTAAGATTGGATTGATTTGAGGGAAAAGGCAAAGGCGAGTGAGATAAGAGGAAAGGAGAGACTGATAGGATAGTGTATGTACCAACGGCTTGGTAGTATTGAGGAAAGAGAAATCATAATAAAGATGCAAAGGAAGCAGATCCTGTGACACATCAACAGAGGACAGGGGCTTTCTGTATTTTTCATAAATAATATAATTTTAGCCCTGGTTCACTTTGTCTTCTGGATCCAGTCACTGAGTAGTCTAAGAGCCTGTGACTTTGATATAGTGAGTGTGTAGCCTCTGGAATCAGACTTGGAGTCTACAGTGTACCTGGCATGTCTGGCTTTTTTGAGAGCGTGTGTGTTGTGAATACGTATGTTGAACGGGAGTTAGAGATCCTGAGAAATATAAGTAACAACCCTCTCTTTGAGGAACTGGGGGAGGTTGGGGTTATGAGTATTGAACTCTGAATGAGGGGCTGTGATTATTACTATCATTTATTTTTTTGCGGAACTGGGGCTTAAAGCCAGGGGCATTCTACCTTTGAGCGACACCCCAGCCCTATCTTTTATTTTTACTTTGAAACAGGGTCTCACTAAGTTGTGGAGGGCCTCACTAAATAGCTGAGGCTGGCCGTGAACCTGCGGTCCTCCTGTCTCAGCCTCCCAAGTACTGTGATTACAAGCATGTGCCACCACTCCTGGCTAAGGGGTGTGATTATAATGAGCACAGTGAGTAAGTTGGTTTATGGTGTTCATTTCTGGACACACCCTAGCTTGCACGTACGAGATGCCATGGGCAGGTCTAGGCCTCTGGTTGCATACTGAACGTTTGCACCCTGAGCTGGGGCTAATGCTGTCACTCTGATTCCTGTGTGTGGATAACTTATCTATGACAATTAAACAAGGTCCATGACTGGCATTTTCCTGTTGCCCACTGGCCACTGTTTGCAGTTGTTAGTCCGCCTGTGTTGGGGGAGTAGTGAGTTTTAAATTGTTCTACGTTAAGCTCAAGCAGGGAGGGAAGTTTAAAGCCAACTTACCATCCCTGTATAATGCAACTCAAACCAAATGTAAATGCTTTTTAGATGATTGGAATTCGTCTTCCTTCTGCCAGCTCACACCGAGCACCAAGATCAGAGAGTAATAACCAGGCCCTCTAATAGGTACGTTTTGGAGAGGATTCCATGTGCATTAGGAAAGAGCATTGGGAAGAATGCCCTTTAGAAGCATTTGCTTCGTGTTTATTTTTGGGTTTATGATACCAGCATACTGCATTTTAATTTGTTTCTTTTTGTGGCATGCTCAGATTTTCATGTCTGTTTTTTTATTTTGTCTTTGTGAATTTTTATAACTTTCGAAATGACAACACCCATTACTTAGCATATGGGACAAAAAGACCTTCCCCTCCTTCTTGTATTTGAAAAAAATAAAACTTCCTAGGGAGAAAAAAAAAAAAAGAACCCAACAGTGACACCCTTCCTCACCCTCTCTGCCCCTGCTGACCGCTGACTGCTGACCGAAGGCTTTCAGGGTCCCAGGTCAGATTCTGTTGTTCTTAGCTTCGTATCCATCTGTCTCGTATGTGGTGGTACTTCTCATTTGTATGGGGGCTCTGCAGGTAGAAGAATGTATGTGCACTGTGTGTAAAACATGTAAGCTGTTAACTATGGCAGGGGAATCTGTATGCCTTGGCTTGGATAGATGAATGTAAAGGATATGAGATGATTCTAATTAATTGTATAGACTCCACTAGTGAGAATCCAGATTCCTCTTCTCCCTCTCTTGACTCTATTACCAGTTTACCTTTGAACCAAGGTAATTATGAAAAGGGACAGGCTACAGTCATGTTATTTGGGTGTTTTTTTTTTTCTTGCATCCAGGAAAGTGTGGGGGTTTGTTACAAACCAAAGGAGGTTTGTAGGCATTGAATTTGCTGTGAGTGGAGTATTAATTTTTTCCTCTGTGTACATTGTTAAATCTGTAGGACAGGAATATCAGCTCGAGATCTGTCACTCTGGCTCTAGGCCAACCTGCCAAATTCTGTCATCTTTACTGCATGGCCCAGTATCTTTATTGCGCGTTATGATTTTGATTTTTGAGCTTGATCCAGAGATCCTGATATGACATCAGGTGGCTAGGGAGGGATGTGGAGAAAGAAAAGGGCTGTTGGTATTCATCTCTGGACAAGGCTGTGGAGATGTGTGAAGGCAGGAAACCAGGGCAGGGCGGGGGGGTGCAGTTGTCTAGGGCAGGATCTTTCATGGATTCCACAGACACCTTCCTTGTGCCTCCCAGAATCCGAAATGCATTCTCAATTTCTGTTCACACCGATTATCAATTTTAGATTGGAAACAAATGTTCCGGCTACACCTCCCAGTCACTCAGTCCTTAGCCCCAGTCTTGAGAACAGGCCTCATCCTAGGTGTGAAGGTTTTGTTAGTGGGGTCTTGTTCCTGGGTGCAGGGGTGATACCTGGCTTCTGTGGGTCAGGGAGTGGGAGACTGAACTTGTTGATTCTTCTGTCTGCATTTAGCCTTTGACTGACCAGAGCAGAGTTAGCTTCCACATTTCTTTCTTCAGAAGGACTTCAGAGGATCAGGAAGTAGTGTGAGGAGATAATAAAAAAAAAAATTGGGGAGGGGAACAATAATTGCATCCATTTCTCTGGTACCCAGAGCCCTCACTTGACTTCTTGCATATAGTCTCACTTTTCGCTGCACACACATCCTGGGCTTGGGCTTGTCCGTGTGGGGCTGTCTGTGTGCGGCTATTCAGTGGCTCTGAAGCCTGTTCAGCAGCTTTGCAGGAAGCAGAGACAGGTTCCAGCCACTCGCCCCCACCTTCCATGTATTGTTCGGGATCCTCAGAAAACAGGCTGGGATGAGGAAGGGTGACTGTGATCCCCCTCCCCCCCCCCCCTTTTTTTTTTTTTGGCAGTTTGTCTGCTGAATGAAAGCAGGCACTTTATTTAGAAGCGGGTAAGGAGGAAGATGCAGCTCAGGGTTGACACCCTCCTGGTGCTTATCCATAAATATGAAATGGTGTTAGAACATCAGACGCCACCAAGCTTTCTGATTGGCTGTTGGTGATGTCATCTTGTCATTAATACTGTGCTCAGAAAATAAACTGATCTGCCTGTTTTCTTTCTTTCTCTCCCTCTTTTTTTTTTTTTTTTTAAAGCTGAAATGCATGCGATCCATTTTGTAATCTAAAAGGAGGCCCTTGAGTAAGGACATTTGGAAAGAATTACTCGATTTCTCACGTGGTGCGAGTCTTTGGGGCCTTCACTTGAGCATTGCCATTATCACTCACAAGTGTTCAGCCTGCCTTCTCTTATTGCTTAAAAGTAAGGCAGACGCTTTTCAACACCTGGGCACCCACAGTTGACATTTACCCACGTAAAGTGCTAATGCAGTCGATGGGAATTTCTTCCTGTCAGCCGGTGAGGATCCTAGCATGCGCCAGCCGCTCTTGGGGTTGTGAGGGGAGATGAGCCGGTAATGAAAAGTGCTTTCTTTATTATGTCCTTAAATCTTCATTTTGTTCCTCCAGCTCTGGTAACTGTACAGTCAAATCGGAACCGGTCTGCTTTTGCACGTCACGTGTGCGAATCTGATACGTTAACCTCCTGGATGTGAGTTTTGGTAGGAGGAACACACTTGTGGTATATCCCAGGTGTGTGTGTGTGTGTGTGTGTGTGTGTGTGTGTGTGTGTGTGTGTGTGTGTGTGACAGAGAGAGAGAGGGTGAAAGAGAAATGGGAAAAATCCAATAGCACTCTTGGTATGCAGGAGTGAAATTCCCAGGAGGATGCCTGTGCCTTGCCGCTCTCTGACCCCTGCATTGATTTTTGGTGCCTGGAGGTCTGAGAAGGTCTGATGGTTCTCCATCCCCTACTGGCTCACTCTGATCTGAGGAAGAACACTGTTTCGATTAACCATTGGGAAGGATTTTGCATAGGTATAGCTCTGTGTGCTTCCATTAAATTAAACACAGAACTGTCCTAAAACCAGGCACAGCGATGCACGCCTGCAATCCCAATATCTGGAAGGCTGAGACCATTGGATTGCAGGCTGGAGGCTAGCCTCAGCAATTTAAGGAGATCCTCAGCAACTTAGTGAGACCCTTTTCCAAAATAAAAAATAAAAAGCCTGGCTTGGCTTGTAGCTAGGAGTTAAAATGCCTCTGGGTTCAATCCCCAGTGCTAAATTCACACACACACACACACACACACACACACACACACACACACTTTAGAAGGAAAGCCATGATATTCCTTTTTATTATAAAGTCTGCCTAGAGTAGGCTTATCCTTTCCTGGAATAGTTAACTTTGTTGTGGATAACTGTAATAATGAACTCCTTTGTCTGCCTATGACGGTTGGGTAGAATCTCCTAATATCATGTACAAGCTCTTTCTTCAGTGGAAATACCTCTATGAGATTCCATCACTGATGAAATGGCTGCCCAAGGTTATTTTACACATGCCATGGACACATCATTTGGATTAGCAAATGTCTAGCAAGCAGGTGTAGCTGATTTCTGCCCTGCAACCGTGTCTCCTGTTACACGGAGCCGCCACATTCCTTTTCTAGTTCCCCCTAATTTTCACAAGGTTAGAAACCATGGATTTAGCAACCTTTGGGGTCAAAGGGAAAAGGGAGAGACAATGAGTGGCATTCACCCTTCTAGGTGCTAATGAGTCTTGGAGATGGTCTATCCTGCAGGTTGGAGCTCTGGCTCTGGCAGGCTCTCATCTGTGAGCTGAAACCAGAAGTGATCTAAACGGGCAAGAGCATTTCAGGAACAGGTTTTTGAAGATGAATCACCGAAGTGCGGTGTCCTGCTCAGCCCTTTTGCCAAGGGGCCAGCCCCCTCTGTTCTGCTGCCACTTGATCACGTGACAGCTGTTTGCAGACCAAAGGAAAGAAACAATCACTCATTCGCAGGAAACCTAATCCTAGGCAGGTGCGGTGTGAGTGGGGACTATGGGCCTGAAGGTCAGAATGGTTGCTAGGACCTAAGCTTTTGCAGATGGTCCGAGTGGGAGGAGCAAGTGTCTGTAACCCTTCTCCCATCTGCAGCCCCCCAGGTCCCCTCCTTCCTCGGGGACACGGCCACCACCACGCCTCAGATCCTGGTGAACTTTTGAACCCAAGTACAGTGCAGTCTGTAGGACGTTGTTTATAGGCTTCAGATCAAGCCAGGGCGGATTTTAAGGAAACAGTGGACAGGTCCATTTTCCTTTTTCTCCAGTGATGTGAGTGATCTAATTAGAAATCAGTGTTTTAGCAGCTTCCTCTCCATGTGCTTCGAGCCCCCTCCCCTTTTTTTCCCTAAAAAATGCTTATGGACATGAACAAAAGCCGGATGTCACACTAGGCTTCTGATCAAGGGCTCTGCGTTGGATCAGTCTGGAGTTTACAGACCATGCTTCCCTCTGCTCAGACCCAGCGAGATCCTGTCTGGGGGGGGGGAGGGGGGAGGGGGAGGGACTCCTTTCACTGGGAAGCTGCTGTATTTTTATTGTCTTAAGCTGTTCCTCCGCCATCTTATTTTATACCCATTACTAATGGCTGCCTTTCTTCTTGACACTGCTTGCAACCACTTGAGATACTACTGGCCCAAGTTGGTCACACAGACGGGCACGGGTGCTTGGAAAACCGTTAACAACACTTGTTTTGTAAGAGGTAATCAGCAGTCACCCTTTGTGTGTGTGTGTATGTGTAAAGAATCCCGAAAAGCCAAACAGAAAGTTACAAGATATAAATCTGGAGAGAGATGATTAGTCTTAACATGTTCTCAGTTACAACCTCATGTATTAAAAAGAAAAAGAAAAAGCCCGGTGATTTCGGGGCAAGTATAGAATATTTGCTAAGCGAATCTACTTCTCTGAATAGCTCCCTCGTTTCTTGTGGCTTGGAGACTGAAACTTAGAAATCCACAATTACACCGTATAGATGATCCTTGTTCTATATTTAGTAGATAATCTCCACACTCAGTAGCTACATATGGCCATGAGCACCCACCTAGGAGCTAAAAATGTAAGCCACCTCCCACTTTGTCCCGAATTGGAATCATACATAGTTATTCTGTGCCTTAAAAAATCTTCCTTTGAGGAAAGAGTTCAAGATCAAGTTTTTTAGTGAGCAGTCTTTTTTTTTTTTTTTTTTTTTTTTCTGTGAAGCTGAGTACCAACCCTGGGAAGAAGCTACATCAATTCTCGTTGCACAAATAAGATCAAATAAATGAAGACAGGGCATTCCAGAAGGAGTTCGCACCTCCCTCTCAGGACTCCATCAGAAAGCACCACAGTGAGTCGGGGAGTTCCAAACAGCCTAGAAGTATAAATACCCACCATGAAATGGGCACGGGACATCTAGACGCAGGAGACCGAGGGGCAGGGTAACCAGAGCCACTAAAAATGGGAAATGTGTCAAGTCCAGGGTTTCCCAACCTGGGTCATCACCACAGCCATGTCATGAGCTCTCAAAAAACACAAGTGTAAGCCGGGCGTGGTGGCGCACGCTTGTAATCCCAGCATTTGGGAGGCTGAGACTGGAGAATCCGGTTCGCGGCCAGCCTCAGCTACCTAGTGAGGCACTTCGCAACTTAGACTCGGTTTAAAAATAAAGAATAAAAAATAGGGCTGGGGGTGTAGCTCGGAGGTAGAATGCCCCTGAGTTCCAACCCCAGTACCGCAAAAAAAAAAAAAAAAAAAAAAAAAAAAAAAAAAAAAAAAAAAAAACCCACAAGTGTAGCCAGGCATGGTGGTGCACACCTGTAATCCTAGTACTTGGGAGAATGAAACGGGAGGATTGAAGGTTCGAGGCCCTCCTTGGCAACTTAGCGAGATCCTCAGCAACATAGCAAGACCCTGTTTCAAAATAAAAAGGGTTGGGGATATAGCTCAGAGGTAGAATACTCCTGGGTTCAACCCCCAGTGTGATGGGGTGCGGACTGGACCCCCAAAAATAAAGTAATAAAAGTCCAGGTTCTTGATATTTGTGGAGAAAAGAATTTCTACACATATCATTCACAACATCTGGCAGGTTTAATTAAAAAAAAAAAAAAACTGGGAAGGGAAAACTTGGATGCAGAGGAAAAGGAAAAGGGAGACAGGGGTCCCCCCACGACCAAGTCCTAGGGCATGTTTCCCAGATCAGGAGCAGGCGCCGAGAGAGAAACATGTGGAACATCCCAGGGGTATATGAGAGGGCGGGGTCCTTAATTCCAGCCCCTCACTCTCAGGTTCCAAGCAGTCCATAGGTTGAGCTCCAGGTGAGATTTGGCTCCTCCTCTTTCCAGGTGTGTGCGGTTACGTCTCCGGTGGGCGGTGGGCTGGGCTATACGTTTCTCTTGGGCCGAACCAAAATTTCCACGGGGTGGACAACACTCTCCGGATTTTTTTTTTTTTTTTTTAAAGGCTAAAAACTATATTTCTATGAATTTTCCAAATACCTCTTTTCTACCTAACATTCTCTTTCTAAGCTACCTCATCACCAGCATCCAAATAAATAAATGAATAAATAAATATAAAATCAAACCCACACCTAACCTTCAGAGTCTCATGCACAGCCAGGAAGCCCCTGCCTTCATCCACAGACCATAATCTGGGGACGAGGTGGGGAGTGGGTCTATAGAGGGAGACGGTAATTCAGGGAGGGGATAAGCCAAAGCTCAGAGTGAAGGAGTCCAACCCGCTTGGGAAGTTGTTTTAAATCGGTGCAGCAAATCTTTACTGAGTACAAGGCACAAGACACAGGACTCGCTTCTGCCGATACGGAGAACAGAATGACAGTGTGGTGGTCCGGTCCCCTGAGCACCAGGACTCCAAGAAGGTGGAGGGTGTGAATCCTGGTGGGGACTGGGGGCTGCCTTGGAGGAGAGGTGATATTTAAATTAGCATGCCCAAGGGGAATGGTGCTTTTCCTGGGGTAGGCAGCCCTTACAGTCCTGTCCTCCTTCTCTACCTTCTCCCCGTCCCCCTTTCTTCCTGTTGAACCTAGGGACCTTCTACCTCTGAATGTTCCTGGGTATGAAGATGGAACAGCAGGAAGAGCACGTGCAGGGCAGGCCGTGAGAGGCCTCGTGTCTGGGGAACTTAGGTAAAGGAGGCGGTGGCACAGCTGTCTTCCTGGTGCTTTGGGGTGCTAGAAGAAGGTGTCGGGTCTCACGCTCTCCTCAGCTCTTTCCCCTAAGACCAGATGCTGTAGGCGTGTTGGCTTCCCCACTCTGGGGTGTAAGGAAGTTGGATGGAGCTTGCTCTGAGGCAGGAGGAGCTGGGTTTTGTCTTTTTAATAGAACAGAAGCCCTCTGAGGGTGGGCACGCTCCTTCCCCAAGGCGGTTTCTGTCCTCTGCAGAATGTGGTAGGCACTCCTAACAGCTCCTTGCTTAATTAAAAGAAGTTTAGCACAGGCCTTTGTGAAGCAGAACAATGAGTTTCTCTGGGGATGCTCTTATGCTTTGTATTTTCTCCTTTTAGTAAAAGCAAAAATAAATTAGGGGGATGAAAATATAATGCAGGGCAATCCATTAGCTCCCTCTTCCCCCCCTGTGATAATTCTCTTCATTTCTTCCATATCTACATACCCCATCCCCTCTGATAATGTCAAAGTTAGTGCAGCTCACAGAACCAAGACCGGTTAGAATTAGCAAGTTTTTCTTCACACAGCCCTATGGGAGTTGATGGTTTTAAAACATTTGTGATCCTTGTCCAATGCATCTTGCACATCATGAGGCCCTTACAGTTGTACTCCCCCCAACCCCTTCCTCCTACTGAACCTAAGGGTGTTGTATTTCTGAGCTACACCCACAGCCCTTTTCATTTACTTGCTTGCTTGCTTGCTTACTTACTTCATTTATTTATTTTGGTATTAGATATTGAACCCATGGGTCTTCTACCTCCGAGCTACACCCCCAGCCCTATTTTATGTTTTATTTTGAAACAGCGTCTCACTGAGTTGCAGAAGGCCTTGCTAAATTTCTGAGGCTGGCCTCGAACCTTCAATCTTCCTGTCTCAGCCTCCCAAGTACTGAGATTACAGGCACACACTAATGCCCGGACTCAAAGTTGTTATTGCTGCTGCTGCTGTTGTAGTAGTTGTTGTTGTTGTCGTCCTTCTTATTTCTTCTTTCTTCCTTTTTCCTTCTACCTTTCTTTCTTCTCCTTCTCTCTTCTCTTCCTCCTCCTTTTTAAATTTTTGTGGGACTGGGGATTGAACTTGGGCATTCTACTTCCAAGGCTACACCTACAACTCTTTTTTATTTTTTAAAAATTTTAAACAGGCTCTTGCTAGATTATTGACAGTCTCACTGAATTGCTAAGGCTGGTTTTGAACCTGTGATCCTCCTGTCTGTCTTCCAAGTATTGGCATTACTAGTGTGCACTACTATGCCTAGCTCTCACAATCTTCTTAAGATATAAAAGGGCCCACATCCACAGACTAGAAGTGCTGTTTCTAAGAGCCTTTGTATACACACACACACACACACACACACACACAGACACACAGACACACACACACGCTTATTTTTATATTGGTTTGTTTGCATCTCTGCAGAATATTCATGAGGTTGGAAGGGAACTTCCCCCACCCACTTCTTTAAGGATGGTGCCAGATCCAGGTGGGAGGTAATGATCTTGATGAATTCTAGCACTTGTCAGTTTGGAAATGTTCAGGGAAAACAAATGAAAGGGAAAGGATGGATTTGTTTATATGTGATCATTCAGTGATTCAAAGCTGCAGACGTTTCCTTCCTACTCTACTTTTGAAGTTAAGGATTGGGACTGAATAATAGACACCCTTCCAACATGAAACATTAGCAAGCTTGAGGGATTTATTGGTTCTTTTCTGATATTTCATTGCTTCCTAGTTTGCCTTTGTCTTTGATCACCTGTTCTTATGACACAGATTTGGTCGTATTATTGCTTCGCTCTTTCCCTGAAGCAGCATTGTGTATTGGGAATTATCTCTCTTATTCTTCTTTTTCTTACTCATTTTGTTGATTGCAAATAAATCTAGATAGTTTCAAAATACCAGCCCATTGAAAAGCCGCTTTTGTTTTTCCTTCAAGTGTTTTCAGTCTTCCTTTTAAATTTGTTCGTAGTATAGACTTTCGGTAGTCAATTAGAATATAATAAAACCCACGTGGGGGCTAAAGTTTATCTTTTCTTGGCAAACCTTTCTCAGTGCTTCAAATTCGCAGCTAAGTCATTGTGTGCTAGTGGAATTGGTGGTGAGGTGTTGCAAATCCTAGAGTAAAAGCTGTTTTTAAGTGTCCTCAAGTACTTCAGAAGTCCCTATTTCCATAGTAGCACTTGATATGGTAATTATATAGGATTCTCCTGTGTTCATTAAAATAGGAGCCTAAGGGCTCCTATGATAATTTGTTAGCTTCCCATAGGTTGAAAGTAAGAAAATTGCTTAAAAAAAAAAAAATGTAATTCAGTACTTTCACTAATTCAAATGGGCTTTCTCTCTACTCTTTCCCCTACCAGGTAATGAGATGGCTTTTTAAAAAAAATTAATTTTTGTCTTAAATTTAATACGGCTGAAGACAAGAGGGTAATCCAGTTGCATTAGGGAGGGAGGAGAAGATACAGGTTACTGTGGAAGGTGACTGTGATGGTTTTTATTGTCTGGACTTTCAAAGGCGCAGCAGTTCTTGAAGTTCACCTCTATCTTCCAAGTTTCCAGAAGGATATATATATATTATATATATGTATGTATGTGTATGTATATAAACATATACATCTATTTTAATAACCATAAACATAAATTTTAATAAAAATTCTCATCTCAATAAAAAAGGTTTTCAAAAAAATGGGGAAAAAAGAGTTTAAAAACAAATTTAAAAAGTAAAAGCAGCCCAGGGACCACTGACAGATAAACAGGTCAGCAAAATGTGGCCTGCCCATACAGGGGAATACTATTTGGCCATAAAAAGCAAGGACATTCTGTAGCATGCCACAACATGGATGAACCATGAGGACATTATGCTATAGGACATGAGGGAGATAGAAAAGGACAAATATTGCATGATTGCAAATTTACGAAATATCTAGAACAGACAAATCCACAGAGATAGAAGTAGGTTGGAGTTTGCCTGGGAGTTAGGGTGGAAGAATGGAGAGTTAGCATTCCATGGGTTCAAAGTTGCAGATGTGAAAAAGGAAGAGTTTTGTGGCTGGAGTGGTGGTGATGGTAACCAAATAATCTGAATGAACTTAGTGCCACTAAGGTACCTACTTAAAAATGGTTAAATGGTAAACTTTACATTGCATTTATTTTACCACAATGAAAATTTAAAAATTATAACCAAAGAGAAAACGAATACTAGTTTTTAAGGCTCCTAAGTTATAATCATGTAAAATAAATTGGTTATTTTAGTTAATTTTCAGTACATTTATATATGCAATGTAAATCGCAAATATGTATACCATTATACCACCATCTAATGGAAATCAAAGATGTATAAAATCTTCATAATAAATAAAATTATTGCTTACTGTCAGTTAAAAAACAAACCAAAAAAAAAACCCAGCCGGGCATGGTGGTAAATGCTTATAATCCCAGTACTTGGGAGGCTGAGACCGGAGGATCCCGGTTCGAGGCCTGCCTCAGCTACTTAGGCCCTCTGCAACTTAGTGAGACCCTGTTTCAAAATAAAGAATAAAAAATGGGACTGGGGGTGTAACTCAGAGGTAGAATGCCCCTGGGTTCAATCCCCAGTACCGCAACATAAAACAAAAAACAAAAACCCAAATCCAAGTCCAATTAAATTTCCTAATTTGTGGTATTTGTGTGTCTTCTGCACAGACAGTGTCTAATTTAGGCCCTGAACAATAATTGCTGTTATTGTTCTCCTCTTTCTTTGAATTTGCAATTCCTGGAACCCATGAAAACTGATGCATGCTCAGAAGCTGGAAGGGTTGAACGTGGTGAGTGCCGCTTACGTTAATGTATCAGGGAGTCGCTCCCATGCATGCTCTGATGGAGTGGGACAGGGTGGAGCCCGGGATGCTCCATTCCTACCTCATGCTACCCAAATCCTGACTTTAGGGGGGTCCTCAGAAGCCTTGGACAGTCTTCTTTCTCCATTGGATAGGTTTCTGTGTTCTGAGACATCCCTTTAGTTTTATCTTAGTGAGTCACTTCAGGGGGTAAAATGGAAGGAAATCAGGCAGTATTCCTGCAATAGGATGTTCCTAACCTCCTTTCCACTTGCAGCCGTGTGTGTGCGTGTGTGTGTGTGTGTGGTATCCGACTAATTTACCAGAATTGTCAGCATGTGTCACGGCTCCCCTCTTACCTGAAGTTAACTTGAATAAATATTTACTGAGCGCTAAGTACATGTGAGGCATTGCACTTTTGATCAGGTGGTGGATGGAGCTCCTGCCCCTCAGAATGAGTTGATCTGTCTGGACCCAAAAGAAGGAGAGAGAGGGTGCGCAGGTGGCGCTTGACCAGCGCATGCTTCTAGTCTGACACGTGGATGTGAGCATCTACAGGCCAGTCACTGCCCGGCCAGCATGGCCGCTTCAATCTCTTCCCCAGACTTCCCTCTTCTCTCCTTTTCATGCCCGTTGTTAGCTTCCCCAGTTGGAAGCAAAAGAACTCGCTTCTGTGAAAGGTCTTTCTAAATTATGCTCATGTTGCTTCATCATTCCCCATTCAGGTGGAATTATTTCTCTTGCTATTTGACTGTCTTGGGGGAAAGATAAACATGCCTTTTTAGCTTTGTGCGGAAGACAGAATTCTAGTTATGGCCCCGGGATCCCCTCCAGGCTCCTCATGGGTGACCACTCTGAATAATCCTGGGGACTGTGAATATAAAGCATTTTTACTCTTGGAGTGTGTGTGTGTGTGTGTGTGTGTGTGTGTGTGTTTTACTGGGGATTGAACCCTGGGGCCTTCTACCTTTGAGTTACACTCACACTCCTTTTTACTTTTATTTTTTATTTTGAAACAGGGTCTTGCTAGGATGCTAAGAGTCTCACTAGGTTTCTGAGGCCTGTCTCCAACCTTTGATCCTCCTGTTTCAGCTTCCCAAGTACTGGGATTACCAGTGTGTACCACTATGCTTGGTTTTGGGTTAGTTATTTTATGTGGTATAGTTGACCTTAAGATATGGGGATTACCCTAGTGAGCCTGCTCTGATCACATGAACCTTTTGAAATTGGATTGGAGAGTTGTTTTTTTTTTGTGGTACTGCGGATGGGACCCAGGCGCATTCTACCTCTGAGCTATCTTAGCCCTATTTTTTATTCTTTATTTTTTGAAACAGGGTCTCACTAAGTTCGGAGGACCTCACTGAGTAGCTGAGGCTGGGTGTGAACCTGGATCCTCCCATCTCAACCTCCCAAGTACTAGGATTACAAGCATGTACCACCATGCCCAGCTAAAATTGGAGAGTTTTATCTTGTTGTTTGATGGAAGTCAGAGATTTAGAGTATGAGAAGGCTCCGAACGCCACGGCTGTCTTGTGGATGGATGGACCAGGTGATACGGAAAGTGGGCGTGTGGTCTCTGAAAACTGACAGCCAGGAAGGAGATGGGATCTGAGTCCTACAAATGCAAAAACTAAATTCTAATGATGACCAGAGCAAGTTCAGAGAGAGCATTTTGCCCCAGAGCCTCTAGACAAAACTCAGTTCAACCAACACCTCAATAGACTTTGAAATATGCTGAGAGAGGACCCAGCTGTGATGGCTGGATTTCTCACCTAAAGACCTGTGAACTAATGTAACATATGCCGGTGGTTCAAGCGCCATTTGTGTTTGTGGGAGTACAAAACTAATCTGTATGTTAGCAGGCATGTGCATTCAAAGAGGAGTGTTGAAGGATGCTCTGGTGTATTTGTGTATGTATGTGTACTGCTGGGAATTGAACTCATGGCCTTCTACCTCTGAGCTATATCCTCCAGCCTGCTTTTATTTTTTATTTTGAAACAAGGTCTTATTAAGCTATTGACACTTGTGGCCAGTCTATTATCCTCCTGTCTCAGCCTCCCAAGTAGTGGGATTATAGGCGTGGGCCACCAGACCTGCCTGTGGTTTTGGCTTTCTTTCTTTCTTTCTTTCTTTCTTTCTTTCTTTCTTTCTTTCTTTCTTTCTTTCATTATTTATTTATTTATTTATTTATTTATTTATTTATTTATTTATTTATTTATTTATTTATTTATTGGTGTTGGGGATTGAATTCATGGGCATTCTACCCCTGAGCTGCACCCTCAGCCCTATTTTACTTTATTTTTATTTTATTTTATTGCGCTACTGGGGATTCAACCCAGGGACATTCTACCTCCGAGCTATACCCCCCGTCCTATTTTTATTCTTTAGTTTGAAACAGGGTCTCACTAACTTGTGGAGAGGCTCACTAAGTCTGAGGCTGGCTGCAAACCCAGATCCTCCAGTTTCAGTCTCCCAAGTACTAGGATTTCAAGGGTGCGCCACCATCATGCCCGGCTTATTTTTTATTTTGAAACAGGGTCTTGTTAGTTGTGAAGGGCCTCTCTAAGTTGCTGAGGCTGGCCGAAAACCTGCAATCCTCCTGTCTCAGCCTTTTGCGTACTGGGATTACACGAATGCATCATCTTGCGTTGCTTGGTTTAGATTTTAAATACCCCTTAAAGGCCTGTATGTTGAAGGCTTGGTCCCCAGTGGGGAGGAGGTGATGACAACCTTAAGAGGTGGGGACTATGGGAGGTCTTCAGGTCTTGGGGGCGTGTCCTCGAAAGGGATTGTGGGACCCTGCTTTTTTCCTTTTTCTGTTTTTCTCTTCCTGGACATGAAACGAGTGGTTTTGTTCCATTATGTGCTCCAAACATGATTTGCCACGTTGCCACCGGCCCTGAGTGACAGGGCCAGCCGATCATGGATCATGGGTGGAAACCTCTAAGACTGTGGGCCAAAGTAGGCTTTTTGTGTTTTTAAGTTGACTGCTGCAGGTATTTGTTATAGCGATGAAAGTTGCAAATCAAAGGCTCAGTAGTGAAGGAACAAGCATCTTCTGCTTGGTCAACTCAACAAAGTCCAGGCATCTTACACATAATGGAAACAAACAAAAATGTCACAGACACACAGGAAGCATAAAGCAGTGGAAATAACAAGTTTAGCGAGAGGACTTCTGAGCAAGTCTCGGCCCTATTCCTTCCTAGCCAGGGCAGGCCACTTGCTTCTCTGGCCTAACCTGTGAAACAGAGGGGTCGACCAGTTGGCCTGTCATCACAATGGCCCACTGGCTTTCTTTACCAAGGAAAATTCAACTCCTTCCCTTAATATCTCTTAATCTGACCTATCCCCAACCCATTAGGTATAGGATGAAGGTTGTCTACTGCGCATCTCCTTTTGGGTAGTTAAAAAATTAGCTGAATATTTTCTGAGTTCCCTTTTAGGACCAGTTCAAAAGATTCTTTTCAGCAGAGCATCAATCTGATGCATGCACCAAAAAATTGATATCGCCTTGTCCTCTTCCTTGGAAAAGGTAATGTCAGAGGCCTGTTATAGTTCTAACAAAATTGATGACCATGAAAGTTTTCCTGTCTTTAAAATCCAGAGAGTCTCTCTCTGTATTTGAAATATCCACCTAGAAATTAATGTTTAAAATCTATTTTTGAAACTTGGGGTGATTCTGACTAGCATTGCTAGTTTCTCTGCGTGGAACAGCTGCTCATCAGACCTCATTCTTTGTTTCTATCACACTGTGGGGTGGACACATCGCCCTTTCTTGTGCCTCTCTCTGTTAGCCTGTTCTGGGGAACTCAGAGTCATATTTACATCCACATCTACATGCCTAAGTGCTGGGATTTTACAAGAAGTGTCTGCACAGAGTTGTGACTTGCTACTCTTTTTTCCTGTGAGATGATTCTTGCCCGCACTGAAGGATCTTGTTCACAGCGCAAAATAAAAATCTGCAGAAAATTAAGGACACTTGAGTTATCATATTTCAGGGATATGCTATTTCAAAGGGAAAATGCTAATTATGGAGAGCCTTCTTTCCCCCCAACACCTGGAACTTCTTTTCCTGCTCTCAAAGTAGCTACTGAGTTTCACAAATTGGACTGAGGTGGAGGGCGGGGGGGGGGGGTGGTGGAACTCAGCCCTGGGAAAGGGAGGAAAGGGACACCTCACTGCCTCCCATGTGCACAGAGCCTTGGAGAAGCCTGGGCATGCGGCATAGGGAACCAAGTTGCATGCATGGGTTTGTTTTAAAAGAATTGCACCAGACTTGCTCTCCTGGGTATTTTAGAACACATTATAGAAAGGCCAGAGATGGCAGTGCCTTAATTTTGTGGTTTGTGGCTCCACCACGGCACTAATGAGCCCCTTCCCTGTACCCAGGAGCATCCCCTCTGCCCACATGGATCCCCATTGGAGGACGTCTGGGGTGTGGGTCGTCCCCCCTCCATCACTCCTGATTTTGCTGAGCCTCACAGTCCTCATTTGACATTTGACTCCCAGAGATGACTTCTGCAGGGCTAGTTATTGTTCCTTCTGTCATGTATACAATAGCAAGGACGCTGGAGAGGGGAAGGGCTCCCAGCTCCCTCACAGCAGAGGCCTGTCCAGAGCTCCCAAGAGCAGTGTGATGGTTGGGAATCTGAGTCTTACTTCTCTTCCTTGCCTGTCCTTCACTGTCATTACAAGTTGACAGGGTTTCTGACATTGGTTCAGGGACCTCAGGCTCCTCACGGTCTGCCATGTTTTTAAGACTCTATCATATGAATATGCCCCACGCCAGTCGTTACCCATTACTGCTATTTCAGCCCAATAAAACATCTCCAGTACTCTGTTCTTGGAGGGCTGCAGCCCGATCTTTCTTTGCATTTAGAGTTTGGCAATAGCTTTGCCAAGGATTGAGCTCTATTACAAATATGTTTCATTTTCTTTCAGTAATTTACAGCTTACCTGTAATTCTCCATATTCTTCATGGCTATGTTTCAGGAAATTGAGGGGAACAGAATACAGGTTTGTAAAAGTGGGCTGGTGGCGGATGCCACGTATTGTATTGATCTGGGTGCCGGATTGCTGGACTCTCCTCCCCTTCACTGTAACGTTTCCATTCCCTGGACATGGGCTGGACGCTGTGCTTGGACACTGTCTCCGCTCACTGCTCTCTGACATTTTATCCTGATGCTCATTTGTAGAATACGGAAAAGGCAATAATTTGGGCAGAACCTCCCCCCCGCCCCCTGCAAAGCAATGACTCTGACTTTATGGGTGCACAAAATCCCATAGGGATAGAAGAGATAAATAAGTTATGATCCTGGCTTCAAGTTGTATGGAAGATAAATATGACTTAAAAAAAGACACTAACACAACACACCAAGTAAAGGCTGGAGTAGGGGGATTGGGTGGGGTTCGCACATTAGTACATGGGGATTAGTGTGGAATGTATATTGAATTAATTGGACACTGACAGTCTTGCTTTATAAACCAAAGTGCTAGAAAAATGGATACCTAGAGACTGTCTCCTCCTCCTCCTCCTCCCTCAACTTCTCAATATCAATCTGAAAAGAAGAAATAAATGACCAAGTAAGGATTATTATACCACATGATATTCCTCTCAAGTAACCTACCATTGATACCAACCCCGAGTCTATGATAAAACTGTTTCCCAGTGGAAATGTCATGTTGTGTATTAACAACACACCTGCTGTCTATTCTTTTGTTTCACCTCCTCTCCCACTGTCATGGAAGGGCAGAGGTAGAGGGAATTCAGAAGCTTCTCTGGTTTTCCTGTGGGTTGTGGGCAGTACTGAAGAAGTAGCAGATGTTACAGCTGAGGCTGGAAGAGGTGTGGAAGATGGCTTGCTCAAAGTCGCCTGGGCACCAGGCAGGCAACCTTATTTCACGGATCGCCTCACCTTCCACACGACCAGACAGCGGTTTTAAAACCAGAGCTCTGACCTTCCATGCTGTGACCTAAACCCTCTCTTCTTAGTTCTCTTTCAAGTAAACATTGGAAACAGCTAGTTTTCATCACAACTCTTTTTTTGTGTGTGTGGCACTGGGAGTTGATCCCAAGGGCATTCTACCTCTGAGCCACGCTCTATATTTTATTATTTTGAAACAAGGTCTCACTAACTTGTGGAAGGTCTCCCTGTGTTGCTAAGACTGGCTGTGAGTGAGCCTGCCATCCTCCTATCTCAGCCTCCCAAGTGCTGGAGTACAAGTGTGCTCCACCACGCCCCGCCTCCTCATCACTCTTGCGTAGATGAAAGCTGCTGTCACTTTGCCCCTTAAAATTCCTTCTGAGCTGCTTCCATTTAGTTCCTATGACTTTTCCTCAAAAATATACTACACTCCAACTCTTTATTTATACATTTAAAATTTCCTCCTTATTGGTATTCCTGTTGAAATCGTGGACATGGAACCAGCGTACTGCTTTCAAAGGCTCTGACCCTTTGAAGTGTTGTGTTGGACGGCGGATATCTCCCTGATATCACAGGAATGCTTCCTTCCTGAGGCCTGTACTGATTTTTTTTTTTTTTTTTTTTTTATGTACTGGGAGTTGAACTCAGGGGCATTTTACCTCTGAGCTATACCCTCAGCCCTATTTTTTATTCTTTATTTTGAAACCGGGTCTCACTAAGTTGCGGAGAGCCTCACTAGGTAGCTGAGGCTGGCCACAAACCCGGATCCTCCAGTCTTAGCCTCCCAAATACTGGGATTATAAGCATGCGCTACCACGCCTGGCTGCCTTTACTGTTTCTAAAGTTGAACTAGTATTCCCGTAGAGGTCTCGGGGCTGAATACTGCTCTCTCCAACTCTAGGTGAATCATTTCACTTTTTTGGAGCTTCAGTCTTACGTGGAAGCGGGCACAGTTGTAGCCACTCACAGTGTCTCGTATGACATGGGGAAACCAAGGCCGAGTGCCTGACCTAGAGCCAGCACCTAGTGTGTCTACTGCCAGAGTGAGCTCCTTTTCCCCAGGTTTGCTTTTTTACAATGTACATCGTTATTTTAGGAGTTGGGGATGTAGCTCAGCGATAGAGCACTTACTTAGCATTCTTGAGGCTCTGGGTCTGATTCCCAGGACTAGGGGGAGAGGGAGCAATAACATTTATCAACATGTTAATTTATGGATGTGCTGTAATTTGGGCCAGGAATGTTCACCGTAGGCCTGTGTGTTAAAAGGTTGCTCCCAGCATAGTACTGTCCAAAGGTGGTGGAAACATCCAGAGGTTGGGCTTAGTAGGAGGTCCTAGTACATTGTGGGTGTGCCCTTGTCCTTGTGGGACCTCTGTCATCTTTTTTTTTTTTTTGGTACTGGGGATTGAACCCAGGGGCATTCTACTTCCAAGCTACACTCCCAGCCCAATTTTTCATTCTTTATTTTGAAACAGGGTCTCACTAAGTTGTGGAGGGCCTCACTAAGTAGCTGAGGCTGGCCTTGAACCTGGATCCTCCTGTCTCAGCCTCCCTAGTAATCCCTGGGATTACAAATGTGGGCTACTACACCTGACTTCTCTCTCTCTCTCTCTGTTTCACATCTTGGTCACCATGAGGTGAACAGATTTCCTCTGCCACTTGTGCCTGTAATGATGTCATGTGCTGCCACAGAACCAGAGCAATGGGGACAATGTGTTTTGGACTGAAACCTCTAAAACTGGAAGCCAAAATGAACCCTTTTTCCCTTATAAGTGGATTTACCTCAGGTATTTGTTATAGTAATGGAAAGCTGACTAACAATAAACAAAAACAATATATCATCTATAATGCTTTTTAAGTACCTGACTTATGATATTGAATAGCATTTCCCTTTCCTTCTTTGTAATATTTCCGAGATTTATGTGGGGCAAGTCACAAAGGGCACAGCCAAGGAGGCGCTCAACAAAGGTCTGGCACACCTTTGGGTGGAGAACCATTTCTAGACATTTCTTGTTGGGCACCGTCTCCATCTTAGTAGGAGGGTGAGCTGTGTCCCTCAAGCAAGCCAGAGTTTCAACTGCTTGGCTACTGCTTACGGTCTGAAGCTGCATTTGTGATACAACTAGTGAATAAATCAACATATCCTTTTATTTTCCCTTTAAACGTTTGAAAGCTGATTACCAGCACTGGCTGAGAGAAAATCTTTAAGGTCAAGGCTGCCCTGGCAATGAAGTATCAACATGCCATCCTCGGCCTCCAGACAGGCCTGTTCTTCAGCCCACTATTGTGTGCAGCTTCTTCTTGGGCTCTGCTGCCAGGTGGGCATGCTTAGGGTCTTCATGCTGCCAGCACCATCCCAGAGCCAAGCAGGGTGCTGGGCTCCCTTTGAAACCTTCAGAGGAGTCTGAGAACTTCGCTTTCAATCTACAACAACCCTGTCTGTCTCAGTATGTTCCTGCAGTGGTAACAAAATAGTCTGAAGAATTTGTAAACAACAAACTTCTCAGCGTTTTGGAGGCTGATGATCAAACTCAAGGTGCAGGTAGGCAATGTCTGCTATCACTGCTTCCGAGATGGCACCTTATGGCCATGTCAGAGGGCGAATGCTGCGTCCTCACACAGCAGAAGTGATAGGGGGTCAGGTTTGGAAGCCTATTTATAAGACATTCACTCCACTCCCAAGAGTGGAGCCCTCATAGCCTAATCATCTTCCTTCCTTCCTTTCCTTCCTTCTGTACTGGTGACTGACCCTGGGGGTATTTGACCTCTGAGCTACACCTCTAGTCCTTTTTTTTTAATTTTGAAACGGGGTCTCCCTAAGTAATGGCGTGCTGGCCTTGAAACTGCGATCCTCCTGTCTCAGCCTCCCAAGTGCTGGGATTCTGGGTGTGTTCCACTGGGCCCCTTCCTTTCTCTTGTGGAGATGCATAGCCTGCCTGGACCTAGTGTTCCTGTATTTTGCTGTTCAGTGGTGCCTGGTGTGTGTGTAAAGGTCTCAGGTCCCTTCCTCCTCTGCCTCCCACTTCCTGTCCCTCACTGCTTATGGGCGGGAGCAGGAAAGGTTGGCAGCTTGAGGCGGATTGTCAGGTTCAAGGACTCTTGGGAGCCAAGGTCTTGTCTGACTCCCTCCTCTCTCTCCCTCTTGATTTCCTTGGGCTCTGGAACAGACGTGAAAGTGCTCAAACTTGAGGAAGTGAGAGATCCATTGGACAACGATGGGGGAGAATGTCCACTAGAGTAGATGTTAAAAGACGGGCTTCAAGCGCCCTGTGATAGTTTCCAGTTGGAAGACCTTTGGCAAGTTGGCTTTTTAAAGCTTCAATTTCCTCATCTTTAAAATAGACATGATATCTCTCTTATCTTACATCTGAGGCCACTGGGGAAATCAAATGAGATAAAGTACAAGTCAGAACTTTGCCAGCTGTAGATGAGTAACTGACCTGTCCAAGCAACATGATAAACGTCACAGAACTCTGCACCACCAGCATTAGCGAAAATGTGCAGAAATAAAATGCGAGGACCTGGGTTTGAGTCCCCAAAACAGCACTTCCTAGCTGTGTGACTTTCAGCCAATTAGTCAACAGTTTCTTTCATCATTTCTAAAATACAAATACTAGATTGTGATACCTCAAGAATTATCCTGTGTGGTGCAAGTGTTAACTGATTCATTATGATCCTCCAAAATTGTCTGGTGTCTTGATTCAGAGAAGTCATTTAGGGGTAGATCTAAAAAAAATACCATGCTGTTGGAATCCTGGGAAATAAGGGAGTAATTCTTGTGATCCAGGCTGCAACTAATACTAAGGGGCCCTATTTTGGAATGTAGGCATTAACAGGAACACTCTAGCCAAGTTTTTCTTTTCTTTTTTTTTTTTTTTTTTTTAGCTTCTACATAGATAATAGTTCTCTCAATTAATTAGGTACATTCTTTTTTTAAATTTTAATCTTGAGATAAAGGAAAAGTTCCCTATTTCATCCCTCCTCATATCCAGCAAACCTAATTGGATTCCTGTGATACAACTTTCCAACCCTTTGGAATTTTAATGTTTGTTCCTTTAAAAGGGAGATTAAAACTTCTTGTTTTTCACCAGGCAAGAAGGTTATGAAGGCAAAGTGAAATAATTTAAAGGTAGATTTTGGAAACTTGAAAACTAAAAATAAGCCATTGCCATCTTATCAATAGATTTCAAACAAACAAACAAAAAAAGCCTTTGTTCCAAAGCACTTTGTTACTAAAATTGAATTGGGATCAGTCATCATTTTAAAATCATTTTAAGCTAAAGGTTTGTTTTGTGAAAGTGGTCTTCAATTTCATTTCAATGTAATGTGGAATATAGTTTAAAGTTTCTAAATGATAGAAACTGAAGTTATAATACTGAAATTTTATTTATAGAATATTCTAGTAGCAAAACTTACAGTTTCGCAACCAGAAATGTAAAGAAATGAGTAAAAATGCAATATTTAGCCTGGCATGGTGGTGCATGCCTGCAATCCCAATACTTGGGAGGCCGAGACAGGAGGTTCTCAGGTTCAACAAGTAATAGAATAGAACCCAGTGCCCCTTGGCTAGAATTCCAGTAGCAGCTCCACCTGGCCAGGGCAGGTGGGCTTATATAAAACCAAAATTGAATCTGAGAATGAAAATGTACATTGACCTACAGTATAATCACCAAAAATAACCCCCAAATTATAAGATTTGCCCAAGATATCATTAAAGATGGGAAAGGGGTTTAAAAATAGCAGTTGGGTAGCCCTGATGAGAGTGAGGTGAGACCATTCCAGGCTAATGGCCCACTGAGATGGCAACATTCGAAGGACCCAGTTTCATGGATCTTTTGTGTGGCTCGGTGACATCAGAGGATGAGTATTTTCTATTCAGAATCACCCCAGGAGGGTTGGAATTAAGGAATTTGATTGTTTTCGGGCTTAAAATCTTTCTTCACCGTGTGTATGAAGCAAACTGTATGGGTAGGTGAAAAGTTGACCCAAGGCAATAGATTTTTGCTCAAGCGAATTCTTTGCAATAATTGAATGGACTTAGGACACACGTGGAAATGTCTTTGTTGTAAGAATGGGTTTCAGCCAGGTGTAGTGGCGCATGCCTGTAATCCCAGTGCTTGGGAGGCTGAGATCAGAGGTTCAAAGCCAGCCTCAGCAACTTAGTGAGACCCTCACCAACCTAGCAAGACCCTATTTTTAAATAAATAAATAAATAAATAAATAAATAAATAAATAAGGGCTGGTGGTGTGGCTCAGGGATAGAATGTCTGTTCAATCTCTAGTAATGAACACACACACACACACACACACACACACACACACACACACACGACTCCAGTTTCCCTAGTATTTAAGACAATTGCCCAAGGCACACAAAAGATAGATAGTAGATAAAATAATGCCGAGATATGTGCATAACTTTTGAGTTGAAGGAGCTTTATTAAGGAAGACCATAAGCATAATATACCATGTCAACACAGCTTTAAAAAAAAAAAAGCTACCCGAGTATAAAAGGATAAAAGGACACAAATTATCTTTCTTAATATTTTCCAGAGAGCTAGTGAATGAATGGAGAAGCAGATGCAGGATTTCACATATCATCACCCTAGGTTTTTTTTTTTTTATCGTTTATATAATCCTTTTTTCTGTTTCTGTCAAGATTTTAAAGGGGGATTATGGCCTGAGTTAAAGAGTGTGCAATTCAAGCATACCACCCAAAGTTGTTAAATCTCAGAGGCTTGAGATTTCTTGGCTTCTTTCAAGTTTTGGAAGCAGGGCACTCCTAGGGAATGCTATTAGGAATTGGCTTCATGGAGAAAATGGAGCTTCTGGGCAGTTAGCTTTTGAAGCTGAGAGAGGATAATAGGTTGGTGAACGAGAAGGGGGAAGTTGCTTCAGGTTTAGAAAATACAGAGCGCGGAGGTGACTGTCTTGTGCAGGCTCTTATTGTAATAGTTTCTGCAGGACCAAGTGGTTCTCCAGACAGAGCCCAATTTTCCATTGAGTGCATTTTCTGAGTTTTGATAAAGTCCAGGTAACCCTCTTAGAGAGCATTAAGATCTGTGTGCCCAGATTGCTGGGGCCGGGCTATCATCTTGGCCAGCTGCCCATTTCCTTTGGGTTTAGAAAAGAGTAGTTCATTAGAAATCAGATGGTACAGATTTAGGACTTGGAAAGAAAGAAAAAGTATCTGCCATGACTCTTTCTTTCTCCCTTGCACTGTTGGAGGTACGGCATCCCGTGGGTGAATCAGAATGCAAATGACACACAGAAGCAGAGCACAGAATGGGCAGAGAGAAAAATAGGGGACCCACCTGTGCCTCATCTTGAGTGGGAAATCAAATCTAGGCATCGGGAGAATGAATAAAGCAAGGGAAAAAGACAGCACGAGAGAGGAGATGGAACTCTGGGGCCTGTGAGAGAAGGCATTTCAGGACAATTTTCTCCCACTCTTGAGATTAAAGACTCCAAGGAGGGGCTGGAAACACGTTAGTAGGCCACACCTCAAGCTCTGTGCAGACTAATGTTTTTATTGCTTAACAGGTATTGAGTCACCTTGTTAAATGCCATTCCTAATATAGAGATGGACTTATTCCTTGCCCCAGAGCTATTGGGAACCTCATTAGGAAGAGACATACATAACACACCCGGGTACCAACACCACTCAGCAAAGGGGCCGCTGTCACTCTCTTAGGTGGCTTCCCAGGTGGAATGAAGTTATCTTGCAGGGAGTCCTCTGCCAGTGGCTTCACTCCAGTGGGAAATTTGAAACTCGATGCAACCACATCGCCTTAGTAGCAGTGTTTTGGGATAGCACTCATCTTGCTACGTAATGAGAGAGCATTGATTCTTGGCATAAGGAGGAGCGATAATGGCTCTTACCTGCCATTTGTTTAATGTGAGGGTCTTTTTGTTGTTTTTAAAAAAGATGGCATTTTTGAGTGGTTGTAGGAATAGTGCTTTGCATGTAGTTGCATTGCTAATACTGCTGTGTTAAGTCTTCTTTGAAGCCGGCAAAGGTGCTGGCTAATACTTTTGGGCTCCCCATGCTAGACAGAGGGGGACCTACAAATTGCTCTGAGTTTCAGTTTCCAGGTCAGAATTCTGTGCTAGAAGAGAGCATCTGCTCTCTTTTTTACAGATGAAGAAATTTAATCCCAGGGAGATAGGAGAGAGAGAGAGAGAGAAAGAGATTTGCCCCTTCCCTTGAGATGAACCGGCAGAGTCACTATGAAAAATCTAGGTGTTTGGATTCAGCCCAGCGCCTCTCCCAGTATGCCACGCTGTTTCCCTCGTTATCTGGAGATTGGCTGGAGCCACAGGACTGCAGCATGCGTGTGCAGATGTGGGTCTTGGTGCTACAGCTGAATTAACTCATCATACCAGTCTGCGTGCTGAGCCTGCACCCGCCCCACGTGCTGGAATCGTCACTCCTTGTGGTCTGGGAACCAGCTGCCCGGAGGACCGCATAATCGCCCAGGAGAGGCTTTCTGATGCCACCACACCTTGTGCACAGGTTTCCTCTGCTTCAACTTGCCTGAAGTCTTTTTCCTGTTTGAGGCGGGGACTTGAGGGTGGAGCCCAGCGCTACCTGTTTAAAGGCACGCAGCGCCAAGCTGGGCCTAATTGGAGCCCCTGAGCCATATTAATTTTGACTCGGGGTGTCTTTGCAAATCGAGTGCGTAGTTTTCAGGTGGATTTAGTTCCATTTAGGGAGCACTGGTTTTAGGTGCGATGGCTGAGCAGGGAGGCTCCAGGGATGAGCAGCCCCTTGCATTATCTCTGGGTTAGAACTTCCACGCTGAGTCGGTTCGGTGCTACAAATTCATGACCACTCTTCATGGGTTGGCAACTTTTGTAGATTTTTTATTTTTTATAAGGACCTGGATTTCATTCTTGCAATCATACACATGATCACTTAAAGGGATTTTCACTACTTTAGGCTAGTACTTAGGTGAAATAAACCCCAGGCCTGGCCTAATGTATATGCCTGGAATAGTTGGAATTTTTCTATTGTGATAGGTCACCATTTATCTTTATTTTTTATTTATTAAAATTTTTTGGTGCTGAGGATTGAACCCAGGGGCATTCTGCTTCCAAGCGACACCCCCAACCCCATTTTATTTTATTTTGACACAGGGTCTCATTAGATTGTTGAGCTAGCCTTGAATCTGTGATCCTCCTGTCTCAGCCTCCCAAGTACTGGGATGACAGGCGTGGGCCGCCACATCTGGCCGCATTTATATGTTCTGACTCCAGTGCACAGCTCAAAATGGAGCAGCTCATTAACTGGTGTAGGCATCCCAATTCTGGAAAACGGCCTGTATTTGTATGAAGTGTGCTAGGTTCTGTCTCTGGAGTCCTGCTAGCCTCATGAACAGCTGCTGTCCTGGTTTTGTACCTGGCTGGTGTCAGGGAAGAGATGTCCCATATCCTAGAAGCATTTCCCAGCTTTTCAAGGTGCCCAAGTTGACTCCCAGTGCTTTGCTGTATGACTGCCTGGTTCCCAGAAATCCCAGCGGAGCAACTCATGGGGCCAGCTGCCTGAGGCTTTTGCTGGCTCCCGTAATGTCCTGTGGCCCCACTGTGTTCTTGCTTTTCTGCCACAGCCTCCCTAGTTACTCATTTCCTGCCTCCTGGGCCCCAGGTGCTGGCTGTTCATTTGGCCTTATTGCCTGCTGAGGTATGGGCAGGTGGGAGGGCACCATCTTGGCTCCTGATTTCTTTTCCCATGAGGTCTGGGACTAAAGAGGGGAATGAAAGGGGAAGGAGCAGAGGGCCCATTATCTTAGCAGGATCTTAGGAAGCGGAAGGAGAAGGGCCCATGGAAGTTGGGTTTCCTCTCTGTCCTTGCAGAGTCTCCTTTACTGTCCCAGGTCCTTAGCTCCTTGGTCTGGCTTTGGTTCTACACATTATAGGATTTACTACCTCAGGTATATATGGATTTAAAAAAAAAAATGTTTCTGTAGGCTGTTCTGGAAACCTAATCCCTATTTACGATGTTGTTTCTATGAGAAGTTGTATTCTGAGTTCCAAATAAATTGTGAACATTCCTTAGGAATACGAACCATCTGCGCATTTAGGTAAGAAAATGTATCCTTTGTTTCTGGGTCTTTTGAAGTGGGTCTGCTCTTCGTTTTGGGATCTTAGAGTTGTGACATGAAGTTTGGAAGATACCAGAAGGGCACAAGACATACTCTTTTCTAGCATTAAATCTGCTCTGACACCTCCCTGCACTTAAGAGGCCGCTCCATGTTCATCTTGGTGAGTGTCTTTCGGAGGATTGTGTTTTGGTCTTTGGAGAATTCTGCCTTTGGAATTATAGCACATGGTTGGGGACTTGCTTTTAAAGTACTATACATGTTTTCTCATTTTAGAACACCCCCCTTCCCCCCGCCCTGGCTTCGCCAAATACTACAAACCCCTGAAGAGCCCCATGGTTGCAGATCTGGTATCGATTATCATTAATTCTTCCTTTATGGCTTTGCCACTTAAATACACATTTAGAAACAAACCAAATAAACATTAAATGGAATAACTAGATTTTTTAACCTGGGTGGTCCAGTTAGTTTCAACATGTGCTTAGCTTTGAAAGGTGGTTATAAAAACACTCTATTGAACCACTCCATTAAGTGATTGCAATATTTTTTCTTATTTTTAAATGTATGAATGCAGATTTTTTTAAAAAAAGAAACTTTAGGCTATTTATAATATATTGCAATACAAATTAGCTGAAAGAGAAAAGTAAATTTGCTCAGCCTCTACATTTCAGTTTGGTAAGCCTGATTGATTGGTCTTCAACTGTGTGATTTTTGACAAGTCACTCAAATCTGAGTGTTGGTGTCTTCATTTGTGACAAGGAAGATTGTCTACTTGATTCCCAGGCCCCCCTTTTTTCACTTCTGAAACTGTAGAACTCTGAAATTCTGTGGATCTAAAAGGTGATATTTAAAAATCATTTGAAGCAAAAAAAAAAAAAATACATATATCTGCTTATCAATAGAGGTGAGCATTGGGCATGTTGTTGTGGAACGATTCATAAAGCTTTAGATGCAGCATGCCATCCTGCAGGGCCTTCAGAAAGTCAGCCTTTCTTCGTTGCCACATCTATTGAGCTGTATGTACTGTTGGGAAAATAGATGGGGCATCTGGGGAAAAAGATGTTTTGTTTGCAAATATTTACAGGCAGAGATGATGCCTCAGCACCTAGAGTATGTTGTCATAGGCCGGCATGATTCTGCTGTTGGACGCACTTCCAGCGACGTGAGTCAGCTCTATTAGAATCGTTTTGGATTTGGCCCAGTGGTAGTTTGGTGGTTTCTGGGTTGTGTGTTAGAAGTCAGAGTGTCTAGATAAACTTTTTACTCAGCTAGGTAGGCATTTTGCATATAACTCCCCAGTACAGTGAAAAGTCCTCTTCCTTTTTCTGATTTTGTTTCATGGCTTTTCATGACTGACTGTGTTCTCCTTCTCAATAGTCCATTCCATCTCATGATCCATTTCCCCACCATATGGTAGAGTTTCCATGGTGTCGTTAGTTGTCCTATGTTACTGCCACTGAGTAAGAATTCGGTGGTGCAGGCCTATAATCCTATTACCTGGAAGACTAAGACAGGAGGATCAGGGATTCCAGGCCAGCCCCAGAAATTTAGCAAGACTCTCAGCAATCTAGCCTCAGCAACCTAGGGAGATCTTGTTTCAAAACAAAAAATAAAAAGGGCTGGAAGTGTATCTCGGAGGTAGAATGCCCCTGGGTTCAATCCCTAGTACCCTCCCACCCCCAACACACACACACACACACACACACACACACACACACACACACACGGATTAGATGGTGATCTTCTAAAACCATTGTAGCAAGGGCGGTTATATAGAGATCGAATGTATTAAATGTTAAAGAAGAGTGGCACTTCAAATGTATTTTCAAAGTCAAACTGGACAGTTATTTAAATCTGGTTTCCTGCAAGCAGAGCCTGGGGCAAGCCCTGGTGTTTGTCACAGAGGCAGCCCCAGGGCACATGCTAATGGCACATGAAGGAAGAGTGACCACAAGGTTTCATGAGGGTTCCTTTGATCGCTCTCAAGGGGTTTTTAATGTTACACCAACCTTCTATGAGAAATCAAAATGCTTCTCAGGACTCTCTGGGAACCTCCTCTCAATTCCTCTCTTAACCTGAAATAGAAGACCTGGTGCTTTGTCCATATCTCATATAAACAACTCTACCTGAAGAAAAACTATAGCAGCCAGGACTTAGGAGCTTTTCTTCCCATTTTTCTTAAGGTGCTGATGGAGGGTGGGAATCGCATCTCCTGAGTGCTTCAGGACCTTATACAGAAGCTCACATATGATGGGGCCTTCTTGCTGGGCTGGATTTCTGAGGCTCCTGCAGGAAATTTCCCTTGGAATCTTTATAAAATTAGTGAATAAAACTTTATTTCTTCTTTTTGTATCTATGTGTATTATATAGCATACATATATATGTATATTTGTATATATATAATATATATTTATTGGGTGTGTTCATGTGATTCAGAAATGAGGGTTTTCTTCTCTTATGGTAAATGTAATCAGTTATTTAAAACAGAGTCTGAATGTAGACTAAGTATTAAAGTTTATGGTTTATGCTTTTTTGGTTGGTTGGTTTTGGTTCTGGGAATGGAACTCAAGACCTCATGATGCTAACCACGTACTACCATTAAGCTCTAATCAGAGCCTGAGTTTTTTTTTTTTGGTTTTTTTTTTTTGCGGTACTGGGGATTGAACTCAGGTGCATTCTACCTCCGAGCTATACCCCCAGCCCCATTTTTTATTCTTTATTTTGAAACCGAGTCTCACTAAGTTGCGGAGTGCCTCACTAGGTAGCTGAGGCTGGCCGCGAACCCGGATCCTCCGGTCTCAGCCTCCCGAATGCTGGGATTACAAGCGTGCGCCACCACGCCCGGC
>PVLC010001845.1:94862-122846 GCA_004027655.1 Graphiurus murinus | reverse complement strand
TGGTGGTGGCGCACACTTGTCATCCCAGTGCTGAGGAGGCTGAGACAGAAGAATAGCAGGTTCCTAGTGAGGCTCTTCACAACTTAGTGAGACCCTATTTAAAAAAAAAAAAAAAAAAAAGGTTTGTGGATATAGCTCAGAGATGGAATGCTCCTGGGTTCAACCCCTAGTACCACTAAAATAAAATAGGGCTGGGTATGTAGCTTAAAGCTAGAATGCCCCTGGGTTCAATCCCCAGTGTTGCAAAAAACATACAAACATACATACATACGTACGTACATACACACATACATACATACATACATACATACATACATACGTAATTTCTCTCACAGGTAGCCCAGGAAACTTCCCCATTTAGGCCTCTTCTCTCTGCCCCTACACCATGATTGCTGAGGACAAAGTGCCCATATGCTGTAGGGCCTCTGTGACCAGTCCACACACAAGAACCGCAGACGTGTGTGTAGCGAGGTGCACCTCTCCTCCCCCGACGGCCACAGGGCTGCCTGACCCACGTCCCCAGCACGAGCCTGGTTCTCTCTGGCCCTAGAAAAACGCCTCTCCTAGTGGTCACCACCGTGATGGACTTCTACTCGCAAATCTTGGGGGAGAGGAAGCAGAGAGACCCGGCCGATCCGACTGCGTTTGTTCACTCATAGCGGTTATCTGTGAGATCAAGCTCTGATGCGATTATCTCTCCTTGCCTTGATCTGATTACAGGACCTTTTAAAATTATACTTTCTTTTGTTCATTCATTGGCCCATCCATTCAACAAGAGCATCTGGCATCCACTTCCTGTCGGGTAACTTGTAAGCCAAAAATCAATAGGACACTTTCTAAGCTTTAATATTCCTTGCCTGGAAGCAGTGTCCGCCAGACAGGGAAGCAGAGGGATGGGTGGTATTCAGAGACCACCCTCCCGAAACCCAAGCTCTAATCCTTCACTCTCTCCCACGCTCTGTCACAACAGCAATAAAATGGGAAGAATCCTGCACAGAACTGTTGTAACTTTTAAAAGAGGGAAAGTGGACAGAGAGCTGTACTTCAGCCAGGTGTGGGGGTGCACACCTGCAATCTCAGTACTTGGGTGGCTGAGACAGGAGGATTGAGGTTGGAGGAGACTCTGGGCAACCTAGTGAGACTCTGTTTCAAACAAAACATAAAAAACAAACAACAAAACAACAAAAAGGCTGGGGTTGCAGTTCGGAGGTAGGACACCCTGAGTTCAATCCCTAGTACCACAAAGAAAGAGCTGTACCATCAGGCCTGGTTAAAAAAAAAAAAAAAAAAAATATATATATATATATATATACACACACACACACACACACACACACACACACACACACACACAGAGCTTAAAGCAAGTGACCAAAAATAGGAGACAAAGGGACTTCAACCAAATGAGGAAAGAAATCGATAGACTAGTAGAAAAAGAAGGCTTGAGGAAGGAAACAGTTCAAATAATGCTCTGTCCACACGTGAAGATATCACGCCAATCTCACTAACGTGTGTGGGGAGGGAGGAAGGAAGAAGCAGGTAGGATACAAAGGGAAACCCACCAAGTGCTGTGTGCATGTGCGTTTGTGCATATGTGTTTGTGTGCATGTGTGTTTGTGTGCATGTGTGTTTGTGTGCATGTGCGTTTGTGTGCATGTGTGTTTGTGTGCATGTGCGTTTGTGTGCATGTGTGCTTGTTACTAGGATGTATAATTACAGTGCACCAATAAAAGTATTGAAAAAAGAAAGTGATCCAACCAGCCAGGTTTCCCTTCAACCCTCAGCTAGCTCCTCACAAGCCTGGTGCGTGTTCTCTTGGAGTTCGATTTGCCTCCTAGGACGGCGTTGGAGTTCAAATCCTCTGTTGAGCGGGGCCTGTCTTTGTTCTGCCTGACGGGCTGGACCACTTTGAGAGTGAGCGGGTATGAAGGTCAGCTGTGACGCTGCCGGAGCTTGCGGGAGGGTGGATACATGAAGTCCAGTTAATAAATAAACACACAGACATCAAGGCTACCGGCTGTCGTAGTAACGAGACTTTATGCTTTCCTGGCTCCTGTCATCCTCGGGACCAGAGGCACTTAACGAATTAGTCTCGCTTGCAGTCATCCTGGAGAAAAATACTGCCACGTGTCTCCAGTGTGCAGCCAGGGTAACCAGCCAGAGCCCAGGGCTCTCGCGGACGTGGCCGGCCGATCCCACGGCAGCTGTGTGTGTTGCTGGCTTCTTATCATGAAAGTAACCATTGCGTATTAGGAAATATAAGTTACATAAGTCAAAAGCTAAAAATCGGCTGGGGATGTAGCTCAGTGGCAGAGTGCTTGCCCAGCATGTGTAAAGCCCTGGGTTTGATCCTTGGCACCACACGTACCAAAAAGAAAGAAAAAAAAAAAGATAAAAAACTTAAGATCTCCCAGGTGTAGTGGTACACGCTTGTAATCCCAGTACTTGGGAGGCTGGGATAGGATCGCAGGTTCGAGGCCAGCCTCAGTATCTTAGTGAGGCTCTCCACAATTTAGTGAGACTCCATTTCAAAATTTAAAACACACACATATATATATATATGTATATGTACTGGGGTATAGCTCAGAGGTAGAATGCTCCTGGGTTCAATTCCCAGCACCTTCCTTGCCAAAAACCACCTTAAAATCTCTTATAACTTTTCCTTGTAGATAAGCATGGTTAAGTCTTTGTTACATCTACATAGACATAGCACACACCTACTTTGATTATGATACCTAGTGTTTTATTATCTAATGATGCATCACTAGCTGGGTGTGGTGGCACATACCTGTAATCCCAGTACTTGAGAGGCTGAGATGGGAGAATCACAGGTTCAAGGACAGCCTTAGCAACTTAGTGAGGCCCTCAGAAACTTAGTGAGACCCTGTTTCAAACTAAAAGAAATAAGATTAGAAATAAGATTAGGAGAAATAAGATTAGGGGAGGGAGGTGGGCCCGTGGCAAGCGATGAGGTAACAGAAGGCACTGCCTCAAGAGCAGCTGCTGCCGTGCTTGAGGGAGGCTCGTTATCAAAGAGCAGGCCTGCCCTCCCAGCTCTCTCCCTGGCTTCCTCTTGCCATGTGGTCACTGCCTGTCATATGTGTTCAGTCATGACCCGCCCGCCATGATTCCGTCCACCGTGACGGGTTCTAACTAGGGGGACCCTCGCCAGAGCCGGCACCAGCAGGCTCTTTGGATGTTCTGCCTCCAAAACTGTGAGCCAAATTTCTTCTTCCTCCTCCTTCTCCTCGTTCTCTCCTTCTCCTCCTCCTCCTCCTCCTCCTCCTTCTTCTCGTTCTCTCCTCCTCCTCCTTCTTCCCTCCTCCTTCTCCTTCCCTCCTCTTCCTCCTCCCCCCACCCCTCTCGTCTTTTGTGGTGCTAGGGATTGAACCCAGGGGCATCCTACCTCTGAGCTACACCCCGACCTAATCTTATTTTATAGTTTGAAACAGGATCTCACTAAGTTGCTGAAGCCACAATCCTCCAATCCTCCTGTCTCAGCCTCCCAAGTACTGGGATCACAAGTATGTGCCACCACATCGGGCAGCACATTCTTCTCCTCTTGAAAGTACCAGCCTTCGGTATTTTGTTAGGGCCCTGGAAAATGGATGAATAGGATGTTAACTATTTTAACTGTGGGGACAACCTTGCGTTTTCTCCTTTTCGGAGCTAGAGAGTGTCAGGAGCTAGTGTGTGTGTGTCGCAGGTGTGTAAAAGGATACGTGGCTGGCTTTGCCAGGAGGGGAGCAGGACCAGGGCGCTCTGGAGGTGCATCATGGGGAAGCAGGTGGGGCACAAGAGGGCGCCGAGAGGCGTCCAGCAATCGAATCTTCAGGGCGCCCCCTGGGTGTGCACGAGAGGAGGCTCCTCTGCACTGGACACCCGATCTTCTCCCTGCGGTCACCAGGCCGCCAGTTCCGACTTGAGACCATAATGTTGTTTTTGTTTGTTTTGGTACTGGGGATTGAACACAGTGGCATTCTACCTCCGAGCTACTCCCCCAGCCCTATTTTTTAAATTTGGAAACAGGGTCTTGCTAGGTTGATGCGAGTCTCACTACTTGCTGAGGCTGTCCTCGAACCTGCGATCCTCCTGTCTCAGCCTCCCAAGTACTGGGATCACAAGTCTGCACCACCTTGCCTGGCTTGTATGGTTGCATTCACTGTCACCCCTCCAGCCTCCTCCCTCACTGTCCCTGCCTGGTTTTCTCTTTCTGTGTCACCATGCTGGTGGTATGCTCGCTTGCTGGGCTCTGCTAGGCAGGCATGCCCATTCTCCTCCACAGCACTTGGTTAAGTGGTTTTTATTCATTATCATCATAATAATTATTATTGTTATTGTTGTTGTCAAACCTGGGGGAATTCTCCCTCTGAGTTATACTCCCAACCCTATCATTTATTTATCGGTATTGAGTTTGGATCCCCGGGGCATCCTACATCTGAGCTGCACCCCCAGATCTTTTAATTTTTACTTTGAAACAAGGTTTTGATAGGTTGCTGAGGGTCTTGCTAAGTTGCTGAGAATGGCTGCGAACCTGCGATCCTTCTGTCTCAGCCTCCCAGGTACTGGGATTACAGGTGTGCGCCACCATGCCCGGTTCTATTGAGCCTTCTTTGTGTTCTTAAAGCAGCTGAAGCGCGTTCTGACTGTGAGACCTTTTCTCTTTGGGTCCCTTGTTCCTCAAGAGTCTGGCTCTTTCCTGCCCCAGGCCTCAGCTTAAGTGTTGCTTCCTTCATGCGCTCTTGCTTCATGATGAAACCCAGAAGTCAGTCTCCCTTCATTCTCTGTCAGGGTGTCCTGCTGATTCTTTAGAGGATCTTTATACTATGCGATTGTATTTTAATGTTTTTTTTGTGTGTGTGATCATATGTTTTTTTGATAATAACTTTTTTTTTTTATATTGGGGATTGAACCCAGGGGCATTCTACCTCCAAGCCACACCCCCAGTCTTATTTTTTATTCTTTATTTTGAAATAGGGTCTCACTAAGTAGCTGAGGCTGGCTGCAAACCTGCGATCCTCCTATCTCAGCCTCCCAAGTGCTGGGATGACAAGCGTGCGCCACCACGCTTGTCTGATAACTTTAACTTCTCAATGACAGGGGAGTGACTTCACTCCCCAAGGAGACAGGTGGCACTGTCTGAGCATATGTTGGTTGTCACAGCCTGGGATGTACTCTGAACCCAGTGGGGACAGGCCAAGGATACTGCTGAACATCCCACAGTACACAGGGCAGCCCTGTCCCCCCAGCAAAGAATCACCTGGACCCCAGATGTCAACAGGGACGAGACAAAGAGGCCCAGCTGCAGACTACGAGTTCCATGAAACCAGGGATCTTGCCTTCCTGGTTTACCAGTGTGTTTCCAGCCCCTGGCCAGGTGTCTGGCACACAGGGGGGCTTGGTGTGTAGCTGGATAGAAAAACAGAAGGATGCAGGGATGTCATTGAAGCTCCTGGTAGGGCACATTGTGACCCATTGGAACTGATGCCAATGGCAGCACCGGAGCAAGGAGGAGGCAGCACCTGCCGTGCCCGGCATGCCCCCTCCCCGGGCCGCTGGACTGTGGGGAGTCTGGGCATCCTGAGGGAGGGTTTGAGGCAGCCCCAGAGGTGGAGGATTCTAGAAACTCCAGGAAACAGCCATCTGTCATCTGATAGGAAAGCATACAGGAATCTGTTTCTGTTTGGGCTTTTGTTTTGGGGTGGTGGTAACTAGGGATTGAACCCAGGGGCATCCTATCTCTGAGCTATGCTCCCCAGCCCTATTTCATTTTTTATTTTATTTTATTGTGGTACTGGGGATTGAACCCAGGGGCATTCTACCTCTGAGCTATACCGCCAGCCCTATTTTTTTATTCTTTATTTTTGAAACAGGATCTCACTAAGTTGCAGAGGGGCTCACTAAGTAACTCAGGCTGGCCATGAACCTGCGATCCTCCTATTTCCGCCTCCCAAGTACTGGAATTACAAGCATGCGTCACCACACCCGGCTTATTTTTTAATTTTTGAAACAAGTTCTTGCTAAGTTACTGAGAGCCTCGTTAAGTTGCTGAGGCTGGCCTTGAAACTTTGATCCTCCTGTCTCAGCCTCCCAAGTACTGGGATTACAAGCTTTTACCATCACACCAGCTTTTAAGAATCTTAATAACACACACACACACAGCCCTACTTGCTAAACATCAGCCCTGGACATACAGGTGGATAGACAAAGACCAGGAACATTAATGGGTAGCTAGTGAAGGAAACAGGGACCTATTTCTAGTGCAAGTGTGGACAGAGAAGCTCTAAGCCCGTCACACTTAGATTGACCTACTAAGAGAAGTTATGAAGTACGGCAGAAGCATGAGCAGACGTAAAGATGGGACAGAGCCGGATGTGGCGGTGCATGTCTGCAATCCCAGTACTTGAGAAACTAAGACAGGATGAGCGTAGGTTTGAGACCACTCTCAGCAACTTAGTGAGACCCTGTTTTTCAAAATAAAAAAAATGAAATATGGCCACAGGTGTAGCTCAGAGATATAATGCCCCTGAATTCAATCCTCAGTACTAGAAAGGGGGGAAAAAAAAAAAGATGGGTCAGAGAGAAAGGGCCATGGACACAGAGTTGGAGTGGAGCATTAGCTTTTTTTTTTTGTCCTTGCTATTTTTTTTCTTCTAAGCCATTAACAGCCTGTTTCTAAGAATCTATAGCCTTTCTCCTCAAATATTGTAGTAAAATATCTTAATTTAGATTCTTACTACTTTTTGTGTGTGTGTGGTACTGGGAATTGAACTCAGAGGCTTTCGACCTTCAAGCTACACCCCCAGCTCAATTTTCTTTCTTATTTGGAAACAGGGTCTCACTAGGTTGATGAGAGTCTCACTACTTACTGAGGCTGTCCTCGAACCTGTGATCTTCCTATCTCAGCATCCCAAGTACAGGGATTATAGGCGTGTGACACCATGCCTGGCTTAATTTAGATTCTAAAAAAGAAAATCTTCATTTAGCTTCTGAATGATCTAGAAGGTACAGTTGCTGTTTGTCTGTCGGAAGGGAAACATCTGGGAGATGGTCTGGACTGAGGAGAGGCTCAAATCCAAGAAGCACCCTCTCCCCAGAGCCCAGCAGACTGCTCTCTGAGCTGGGCTTTAACAATAGAGATAAACACCTGAAGAAACTTCCAGAAGAGTTCTCACCCAGCCTCCCTTTCCCCACATGCACTTTCCAACTAACAAGGCATCAGGAATTCAGTGATCACCAAGCGCTGTGTACATGTGTATTTGTATCACTTTGAACCTCACTATAATGTGCAATTACAATGTACCCATAAAAGTATTAAAAATTTTTTTTTTAAAAAATCCCTTAAATAAGCCGGGCATGGTGGCACACGCTTGTGATCCCAGCATTCGGGAGGCAGAGACCGGAGGATCCGGGTTCGTGGCCAGCCTCAGCTACCTAGTAAGGCACTCCGCAACTTAGTGAGACCCTGTTTCAAAATAAAGAGTAAAAAATAGGGCTGGGGGTGTAGCTCGAAGGTAGAACACCTCTGAGTTCAATCCCCAGTACCGAAAAAAAAAAAAAATCCCTTAAATAAAAAAATGTTGCTGCTGGAACATGAAAGGAAGGAAGTGTGGATCTAGCCAGGTATGGTGGCGTACACCTGTAATCCCAGTTCTTGTGTGCTTCAGACAGGAGGATCACAGACAGCCTTGGCAACTTAGTGAGACCCTGTTTCCAAATAAAAAATAAGCTGGGCATGGTGATGCATGCTTGTAATTCCAGTACTTGGGAGGATGAGACAGGAGGATCACAGGTTCGAGGACAGCCTCAGTAAGTAGTGAGACTCTCATCAACCTAGTGAGACCCTGTTTCCAAATAAGACAGAAAATTGGGCTGAGGGTATAGTTTGAAGGTAGAATGCCTCTGGGTTCAATCCTCATTGCCACACACACACACACACACACACACAAAATAAATAAAAATAAAAATAAAAAATAAGGCTGGGGGTGTAGCTTAAAGGCAGAATGCCCCTGGGTTCAATCCCCAGTAACACACACACACACACACACACACACACACACACACACACATCTAATGATAATGCCAGTATCTTTAAGCCTGTGTCACTCGGTGTGGGGAGATGGTCCCTGGCATCTTATTGCACACCTAGTTAGTCTCCCCACCTCCTCTGTCTGGAGACTAAGCACAAGGTTCTGTCCAGCAGCTGGGCTCAATAGCTCTGTAGCAGAGCCTGGAGGTTGAGCAGGACGCTGGCTTTTAGCAGTCTCATACCCTTGATACATTCTCAACACCCACAGGACTTGTTTACATGGTTTTCCTGCCACTGCCCTGAACTTAACAGGCTCAAAACATCCCCAGCATTTCCCACAAAATAACAGCTCTCATTTCTGTCAACATCATCACCTTTGTTCAAGTGTAGGGGCTCCAACACTTAAAGCCTCCAGTCCACAATATTTTCATTCCCCCGAGGGATGCTCCCAACCTTCCCATTCATCTCTCCTTCCCACCTGACTCCCACCTTCCTCGCTTGGCTAACAATCTTGCCTACATCATGGAAGAGACTCACACCACCAAAGATAAGCTACTTGAGCTTCCTGCCTCTTCCTAGCCTAGCCTAAAATCTTACCCAAGATGACCCCAACCCTCATCTCCTCCACTCCCTGTGTCTTAGTCAACACCCCCACTGCTATAATCCAAACAGCCTGACCACACAATTTAGAGGAAGGAAGATTTATTTGCTCACAGGTTTTTGGAGATTCTGGGTTCAGTCCATGTGAGGCCAAGGTCTAAAGCTCGGGGCATGAAGGCAGGAAGCAGAGAGAGGAAGAGAGCAAAGCTTCACTCTCTCATCACAGAGGCCAGAAGCAGGAGGCAACCAGCAAGCAAGCACAAAGACACAAGCGTAATCCCTAAGGCCACACCCCCCAGGGACCCACCTTCCCCAGTCACACCTCACCTGCCTAGGTGACCACCCAGTAAATTCATGACAATGGACTTATATACTGATTAGGTAACAACCCTCATGACTCAATTACTTCAACTCCAAACACCAGTAAATGAGCTCTTCAGGGACATTCTGTACCTAACTATAACACCATGTATGAAGGCTGCAAGATTCCTCCTCCTAGTTGGTCCAGCCTCCCACTTTGGGTCTAGATCCTCCCTCCTTGCACCCCTCTCAGTCCACACTCCATTGAGTATTCCCTCTGCTTTACCTTCCCTCTTTCCTCTTGGCTCCTCTGTTTCAGTCCATGGACATTATCAAGTTTCTTTAACTCTTAAAAAACAGCCCATCAAGCCGGGCGTGGTGGCGCACACTTGTAATCCCAGCATTCGGGAGGCTGAGACCGGAGGATCCGGGTTCGCGGCCAGCCTCAGCTACCTAGTGAGGCACTCCGCAATTTAGTGAGACTCGGTTTCAAAATAAAGAATAAAAAATAGGGCTGGGGGTATAGCTCGGAGGTAGAGTGCCCCTGAGTTCAATCCCCAGTACCGCAAAAAAAAAAAAAAAAAAAAAACAGCCCATCAACCAGTCATGGTGGTGCACACCTGTAATCCCAGTACTTACTGAGACAGGAGGATTGCAGGTTTGAGGTGAGCCTCAACAACTTAGCACAACCCTCAGCCACTTAGCAAGGCCTTGTTTCAAAATAAAAAATAAAATAAAATAGTGCTGGGAGTGTAGCTCAGAGGTAGACTATCCCTGGGTTCAATCCCTAGTAACACACACACACACACACACTCATGTCCTATCTGCTGAGAGGCTGTTGCTGAGCTCCCAGCATGCTGCGATGAAGGGTGCTAGTCATCTAATTCCTTTGCCGTGATAAGCTGATAAAATAAGCTCAGTGTCAGCAAGACCTCAGCAAAGAACTAAGAAATGGTTTCCTGAGGGGCTGGGAAAGGTGCTGTCTCCCAAGGACATAGCCATGGGTTGTGCTGTCACCTGTGAGTGAACCAACTTTGGAGATCTTGACTCTACGGTCGCCCATCTGCCAGGCTGCCTGTGGCCCTGACGTGGTACAGTGTCCCAGAACCTTGGAAATATAACCTGTTATGGTTTGGATTTAGAATGCCCCCCGCCCCGGACCTCACACTGTAGACAAGGCGGCCATGCTGGAGACAGGGCTTGGTTGCTGGGGAGGGGCCCCTGGGTGTGTGGCCTTGGGGACCACAGCTCTGTCCCTCCTCCCCTTGCTCTCTCTCTCTGCTTCTGGCCTGCATGAACTGAGAGCAGAGTCCCCCTGCTCGTGCTTCCTCTGCTTCCTGTCACCAAGGCTGAGCGCCGTAGACCTCACCCAGCCCAATGTGGACTGAACCCTCTGAACTCCTCCCCCTCTGCGTTGTGGTCATCAGGTATTTTGGGTCCCAGCAGTGAGAATACTTCCTGAAAGAACACCCTGCCTATTTTGTGGTGGTTATTTCAACTTGGACATAAGAAGCAACCATGTAAATCTCTCCCAAATCGATTCTGTTTTCCAGGACTAGAGTCTAAGAATCCCTGTTCCCTTGAGGCCTGTGCTAGTCGAGGACTCTTTACTCTATCTTCCACCTCCTCATTGACTCTGCCTCATTCACTGAGACGTTTAGTAGTTGTTGCCCCTGCATAGACAATTCTGCCATCAACCTAGAGAGTTTTAACATGTACAAAGATGACCTCTGAGCCGGGCGTGGTGGCGCACGCTTGTAATCCCAGCATTCAGGAGGCTGAGACCGGGAGGATCTGGGTTCGAGGCCAGTCTCAGCTAACTAGCGAGGCACTCCGCAACTTAGTGAGACCTGGTTTCAAAATAAAGAATAAAAAATAGGGCTAGGGGTGTAGCTCGGAAGTAGAATGCCCCTGAGTTCAATCCCCAGTACCGCAAAAAAAAAAAAAAACCAAAGATGACCTCTGTTAACACCCCCGCCTCAAATTTCAATCTCTCTCTGGTGCCAATGGATTTTGCTCTCACTTGACTCACCCACAGCTGGGGCCAAATGTTGGTCCCATGTCACAGGCACTGTCCTTCGTCAGCCTCCCCTGGACTGCCATCACAGTGTCCCGACAACCACTCTGCCTCTGATCTCAAAGAATCTTGGCTGTATAACCTCATGGTCCGGCTCCATCCTACCCAACTCCTCTACCCAAACTTTCCTGTCACTGACGGCAGCAGAGAGCTTTCTCATACGCAAACAAGCAGGTGTCATGCCTGGGATCAAAAATCCATACCGGAGCCGGGCGTGGTGGTGTACACTTGTAATCCCAGCATTTGGGAGGCTGAGACTGGAGGATCCGGGTTCGCGGCCAGCCTCAGCTACCTAGTGAGGCACTCCATGTAACTTAGTGAGACTGGTTTCAAAATAAAGAATAAAAAATAGGGCTGGGGGTATAGCTGAAAGGTAGAATGCCCCTGAGTTCAATCCCCAGTACCCCTCCCCCCCAAAAAAAACCCCACACGGGTTCCACATCTCCCAGAGGTCAGATCAAGGTCCTTAGCACAGCAGGTGTCGCAGCAGGCTGCTGTCCAGCCTCTCATCTCCATAACCTGACAGTTTAAGTTCAGACATGCCTGGATCGCATGCCGTTCCCAGCTTCCCTTGCCATCTCTTCAGCCCCTGGGCCTCCCTCTGCGTGGAAAGGCCTTTTCCCTCTTTGTCTGCAAAGTCTTTTTTATCTCATGTCCCGGCTCAAATGCCACCCCTCTGGGAAGCTTTCTCTGCCTGGCCTGGGCATAGCGAGGGGGTCTTTCTCCTGTGCTTCGCTGTACTTTGTGATACAGCCACTATCGCGCGTGTCACATGGGGCTCCCGGCACAGGGCAGGAACTCTCCCCATTCATCCTATGTCTCAGCTCCAGGTGCAGGCTGCCTCAAAGTTGGCTTCGACAGGCATTACGAAAGGAATAAAGCAATGAGTTCCAGAGACGCCCTGTCCTCTTGTCCTCTGAATATAAGCGAGGTCAGAAGAGATTGGACTGTTGAATTAATTGAACCTCTTCTCTTTTTACCCTGGCTCGGTGCCCTGCCCATATGATTAAATCCCCTAATAGCGTCGGCCTTGGCTAAGCACCACATACAAATCCCTCAGCATTAAGTAGCGGAAAGGCTTCCAAGTGCGTAGAGAAGAGACTGGTGCTTCACAGATGCCCATCTACTTCGGAGATACTAGCAACCTGGGAGACACGGTGAATGCTTCATGTTAAGACTAATTATGGCTGGGTGCAGGGGCCTGTAGTCCAAGTACTTGGGAGGTTGAGACAGGAGGATTGCAGGTTTGAGGCCAGCCTCAGTAACTTTGCAAAGCCCCTAGCAACTTGATGAGACCCTGTTTCAAAAAATAAATATAACAATGCACCAATTAAAAATTAATTAATTAATTAATTAAATATAAAAAGGGATGGGAGTGTAGCTTGAAGTTAGAATACCTCTGGTATCTCTAGTACAATCCCTAGTACAAGAAGAGGAAGAGGAAGAGGAAGAAGAAGAAGAAAAAGAGGAGGAGGAACAGGAGGAGGAGGAGGAGGAGGAAGAGAAGATTAATTATGTGTTCAGTATTGTGCTAGCCACTTACAGTAAGGATAAAAGCTTAAAAACAAAACAAACAAAATAATAGCCTACAGAGCTGGGCGTGGTGGTGCATACCTGTAATCCCAGTACTTGGGAGGCTGAGACAGGAAAATTGCAGGTTCAAGGGCAGCCTTGGCAATGTAGTGAGACTCTCAACAACCTAGCAAGACCCTGTTTCAAACAAAAAATTTTAAAAAGGGGCTGAGGGTGTAGCCTGAAGGTAGAACGCCCCTGAGTTCAATCCTCAGTACCACAAAACCCCAAAACAAACAAACAGTCTACATTTGTGGATCCCTCTCTGTGAGTCAGCCACAGTGGGGGTATCATGGTTGTCTTTCTCATCTTACAGATAAGAAAACATCCCAGGGCTAGCAAGTGCTCCAACACCACCTTCTCCGTTTCCCTCACCCTTTCTCTCGTCACCAAGACCCTCCTCTCCGTCTCCATTGCCTCCGTGTTGAAGTAGACTTCTTCCTCCATCTGCTCCCCTTCCGGCACCTTTCCGCTTCCTCCTCCTCACCAGACAGTGAAGCCCTCTCCTTTCGTGTACAGACTTCATCCTGCCTGTCTTCTCAGCACCCCGGGGTGCTGTGTGCCGCTGACCCAGCCCCACTGCCAAGGTGAGCCAAGCCCCTCTTTCTCCTGAGACCAGTTCCCCACCAGCAGTGAGATGCTACCCACCCATTTTTTTTTTTCTTTTGGTACTGGAGATTGAACCTAGGGGCATTCTACCTGCAAACTATACTCATAGCCCCTTTTTATTTTTTATTTTGAAACAGGGCCTCACTAAGTTGCTAAAGCTGGCCTCGAACCTTTGATCTTCCCATCTCAGCCTCCCAAGTACTGGGGTTACAGGTGTGTGCCACCACACCCAGCTTCCCATCCATCTTTTAAGGAACGCTACTATGAATTATTCTTCCTTTCTATACTAACTTATTCATTAAATCAGATCCCTTCCATTGGCTTTTTAAATAAAAATTGTGCTACGAATGCAGAATGTGAGATCTACCCTTTTGACAGATTTTTGAGTGAACCTCGCAGCATTATCTTTAGGCATGATATGTAAAACAGATCTTTGAGATTTATTTATCTTGCATAATTGAACTTTTATACTCATGGATTACCAATGGCCCATTTCCTCCTCTGCCTAGCACCAGGCAGCTATCATTCCACTCTCCTCTTCTATGAATTTTACTATTTTATTTTTATTTATTTAATTATTCATTTATTTTGGCATTGGGGATTGAACTCAGGGGCGTTCTACCTCTGAGATACACCCCTAGCCCTTTGTATTTTTGCTTTTGAAACAGGGTCTTGCTAAGTTGTTGAGGGTCTTGCTAACTTGCTGAGGCTGGCCTCGAACCTGCAATCTTCCTGTCTCAGCCTCCCAAGTACTGGGATTACAGGCACGTGCCACCACACCCAGCTGAGTGTGACTCTTTTAAAATACCTCATATAAGTGGAATCATGCAGTATGTGTCCACCTGTGGCTGGCTCGTTTCCCTTAACACAATGTTCTCCAGGTCCGTCTGTCACAAATAGCAGGATTTTCTTCTTTTCTAACGCTGAAGAATATCCCATTGTATCAACAACCCAGGTGCACCTCTGGGTTGCTTCCACATGTGGGCTACTATGAATAGTGCTGCAATGAACTTGCAAGTGCAGATGTCCTTTGAAGGTACTGATTTCACTGAGACAGGAGGATCACAGGTTCGAGGCCAGCATCAGCAACTTAGCAAGACCCCCTGCAACTTAGTGAGACCCTGTTTCAAAATTAAAAAAAAAAAAATAAAGAAATAGGGCTGGGGTGTGTAGCTCAGAAATAGAATATCCCTGGGTTCAGTCCCTAGTAATACACACATACACACACACACACACACACACACACACACACACACACACACACACTGATTTCAATTCTTGTGGATATACATCAGAAGTGAGAATGCGGAATCATATGGTAGATAGTCCAAATATTGATTTCGGAGGGACCTCCCTACTTCCCCTAGCAGCGGTACCATTTTACACCCTTCCGACGTGGCCCAAAGGTTCCAATTCCTCCTGATGGCCCTGGCTTGGGCTTCCAGCTTTCTGTTGAATAGGAGTAGTAAGAACCGGCATCCTTGGCTCCTTCCTCATCTTAGAGAAAATGCTTTCAGTTTTTTGCCATCAATCATGTTTGCTATTGGTTTTCCACTGGATTTTAAATGCGTTCAAGTCTCTCTCATTAAAACAGAATAAAACCACCCTGTCTGACTCTCACATCCAAACCTCTCAAAGACTCAGTTAGATGGGCATTTCCTCACTTTCCACTTTCTCTTCCATCAATTATAGCTGGCTCTTGCATTTCTTGTACAATGAAGTTCTTGCTTAAGCCACCTATGATCTCCACGCTTTTAAAGCTCAGACCATTTTAGGTCCTCATTTTGTGTGTGCCTGTGGTGGGGTGAAGGGACACTGGGGCTTGAACCCAGGGACATTCTACCTCTGAGTTACACCCTCAGCCCTCTTTTATTTTTTGTTTTGAAATACAGTCTCACTAAGTTACGGAAGGTCTCACTAAGCTGCTGATGCTGGCCTCGAACCTGTGATCCTCTTGTTTCAGCCTCCCAAATACTAGGATTACAGGCATGCACCATCATCTTAATGGACTTCTCGGCAGCACCCGTACTTTCTCTTCTCTTTTTCCAGAAACACTCTGCTCTTGGCTCTAGTGGCATTTCTATCTCTTGGTTTTTCTCCTATCTATCTGTCTACTGTTCAGAATCACCCTCGCCGTGGTGTTGAGGTGTAGTGCCTGGCCTTCACTCTAAGCCTGTCCGAGGCAGGTCATAGCTTCCGGTAACCAGGTAAAGATGCCGATGGTTCACAAAGTCTGTCTCCTGCCCAGCCCTCTCCTCTGAATATCCACTCCTTCTCTTGCCCCTCCATCTAGATGGTTCAAAGTCTCCTCAAGTTCAGCATGGCTGAGATCCGCTCATGATGTCCCGTGTGTGTGTGTGTGTGTGTGTGTGTGTGTGTGTGTGTGTGTGTCTGGGGTTTGAACCCAGGGGAATTCTACCTGAGTTACACCCCCAGCCCTGTTTTTTATTTATTTTTGGAACAGGATCTCACTAAATTGTGGAGGACCTCGCTAAGTTGCTGAGGCTAGCCCCAAACCCGAGATCCTCCTGCCTCAGCCTCCCAAGTACTGGGATTAAAGGAGTGTGCCACCACACCCGGCCTGATATTCGCCTTAAAGCCTGGTTCTCTGCTGCTGTTTCCTGTCTCACCAGAAGCTAGGACTCATCCTCAACTCCCCTGTCTCTCAGTTCTCACATTCGAACCATCCGCTTCCTCTCCATTTCACACGCTGGGACCGCTCAAGTCAATTCCAGACCAGTCTAAAAGCCATCACCTGGTCTACTTCGAGAATCTGCTAATGGATTTCTCCAGATCCTCTCCTGACCTCCTCAAGTATACTGTACGGCAACATGGCAGGAGTGATCTTTCTTGAAATCGCCATTCTGACCGTGTTACTCTCCTGCTTATTATTTCAGCGACTGCCCGTCAACATCCTTAGCGTGGCCAGGACCCTGCATGTTTGAGCTCCTTCCTACCTCTCCCTCTCCCTCTGAACCCCAAATCCCCTGGCCTTTGCCATCTCAAAATGTCCTGTTTTCTCAGCCAGGTGAGGTGGGCGTGTGCCTGTAATCCCAGTACCTGGAAGTTTGAGACAGATCTGATTGCAGATCTGAGGCCTGTAGTATGTGGTAAGTTAGTGAGACCTGATTTCAAAACAAAAAAGAAAAGGGGGGCTGGGGGTGTAGCTCAGAGGCAGAATGCCGCTGGGTTCAATCCCTGGTATCTAAAGAAAAGAGCTGGGGACTGCAGCTCAGAGGTAGAGTGCTCCTGGGTTCAATCCCCAGTAACACACACACACACACACACACACACACACACACACACACACACAGAAATCCATGTTTTCTGTAGCCATGGCCTGTTCCCATCCCTAGAACATCCTCTCCCAAGGTCTCGGCTCCCCTCCCTCCCTCCCTCCTCCTTGGGGCTTGCTCATTCTTCAAGTTTCATTCAGTTCAGTCACCTCCGCAGGACGGCCTCTCGGCTCCTTCCCAAAAGCTCCCAGATCACCTGTTCAACACTTCTCACACCATGTGCCTCCTGCTGTATACTGCTTACCACAACACACCACTTTAGAGCTGTTTTAGGTCAAATTTGTTTCCCCCGAATGACTTCAAGATTCCCAAGGAAAGCCGGGCGTGGTGGCGCGCACCTGTAATTCCCAGTGCTTGGGAGGCTGAGACAGGAGAATCACTGGTTCAATACTAGCCTCAGCAAATTAGCAAGGCTCTCAGCAACCTAGCAAGACCTTATTTCCAAATAAAAAATAAACTAAAATAGGGTTGGGGGTGTAGCTCAGAGATAGAATGCCCCGGATTAAATCCCCAGCATCTCTCTCTCTCTCTCACACACACACACACACACACACACACACACACACACACACACACAAAGATTCAGAGGGGCTGAACTTTGTTTCCCACTCCCACCCCCTCCCCAACACTGTATTCGCAATAACAGTCAATAAACACTTGCCAATATCTTGAAAATGCAATGCTCATCCATCAGCCCAATTCTATCTAGCTGCCAGCCTCATTAAGCCACTGAAATTGTCCTTGCTAAAGTCATCAACAACCTTCACACAGCCAACTCTGTGCTCCCTCGGCGCCCTGGTGTGCTACCAGCTGGTATGAGGGTTTCCTGCACCAAAATAGAATCCTGGTAGTCTTTCCCCAAGTTATAGAGAAAAAGGGAGCTGCCAGGATATTTTCAATTTAAAGCTTTTATTGCATACCGTTTTCTTAACGGCTGGTTTGTGTGGTAGCATCTGTCCTAAGATGATCTCTGACTTAACTCAAAATTATATTTTCTGCCATTTTAGTATATGAATAAATTTCATGGCATTCTCCAAAGAGCACCAGGATTTCCATGGGTTTTGGGACATGAGCAAGGTTTGGGGATCTGCCCGCCAAATCCAAAGAAACCATGTTAGTCCTTTGATTAGCCCTCTTAGAGGTATCAGATATCTTCGTAGTATCTGGTACTATTTATCAGGTTGTTTATTCATTTCAGCAACCAGGACTTATTGATCACATATTACGTTCTCCCGCGGCCCTTTGTCCCCACTTTTACTATGGCATTTAACGCCTTCTCCTGCCCTCTCTCCACGTGCGGTGGCTCCCTGGAGGGTACAGAGACCATGGTTTCTCTTTTTCTCTTTCTCCATAGTCCTGGGACAGACACGCGAATCACAGTTGTTGAATGAAGAAATCAATGAAGGAGGGAATAAACCAACGAAGGAGACAGCGAGACAGAAGGGAGCCCTCCTCACCGGGACTGGTGTCCACTCTGCTCCTCCCCATCAAGGAAGCTGCAGTGACACAGGGGCTTGATACAGCAGAAATGTTGATTTCTCATATCCCAAATACCATCTGCTGCTATGTGAAAAAGTAAAACGAGCGCAGTAAGGCTTAATATAGTTTTATAAGTCTTGTGGGTTTCACTTGTAATATCTAAGCCATCATTAGGCCCTACCCAAAAAAAAAAAAAAAATGTACAGCGATTGCCTATGTTATGACTTTACTTTAAAATGTCATGTATTGGGCTGGGGATGTCGCTTGGTGGTGGAGCGCTGGCCGAGCATGACAGAAACCCTAGGATTGGTCCCCAGCACCAAACACACACACACACACACACACACACACACACACACACACACACACACACAGTCATGTATTACGTCTGTGGCAGAACCTGGGTAAATAATAACAATGCTATTATTAGCATTTCCTTAAATACTCCATATTCTCTCGTGACTCCACGTGTTTGCCCAAGCTGTTCTCTTAGCTCAGTTCTTCCCCCGGAGCTTGTCTATCCAAATCATACTTAATGATAGCTGGGCATAGTGGCGCACGCCTGTGATCCCAGTACTTGGGAGGCTGAGACAGGAGGATCGCAGGTTCAAAGCCAGCTTCAGCAGCTTAGTGAGACTCTGTTGCAAAAATTAAAAAAAAAAAAAAAAAGGGCTAAACATATAACTTAGATGTAGAATGCCCCTGGGCTCAATTCCCAGTACCCCCCCCCCCAAAAAAAAAGCATACTAATGGCGGAGATCCAGTCTGAAACTCCCCTCCTCATGAAGACCTTCATCATTGATCTGAATTACTGGGGCCAGCCTCTGAGCCACCTTAGCCCCTCTGCCGCTGACGGCATGTCACTTGTGTCTCTACTTAGCGTGTCTTGTCTCCTGCAGGGTCCTGTTGGTGATGTGAATGTTCTTTTCCCATACTGCCTGGTGGGAAACCAGAGCCTGGGGCCCAGGCCTTACTCATCTAGCTTCCCAGATCTCGAAAAATAGGGCATTTCTGATCATCCACTGCCAGTATGCTATGTAAATATCTCTCTTCTTTCTGTTTTTGGTTATAAGGCTGACAAAGAAAGAAAGAAGAAAAGAAATGAAATTATGGGATGACTCCTGTCATCCCAGTACTTGGAAGGCTGAGATAGGATCACAGGTTCAAGGTCAGCCTCAGCAACTTAGCAAGACCCTTTAACAACTTTGTAAGACCCTGTTACAAAATAAAAAATAAAATAGGGCTGGGGGTAGAAAGAGGTAGAAAGCCCCTGGGTTTAATACACACACACACACACACACACACACACACACACACACACAGAGCGGGCTATCAGCTTTCCCCCTCCTGGCTGGGTCCTGGCAGCTTTGACTGAGATTCCTGTCCAGCTTCTTGCTCCCAACCCTGTGGGCAACAGTAGCACATTAAAAAAAAAAAAAAAAAAAAAAGGGCAGCTGCCTTGTGCACTTCAGAATTTATTTGGGGGAAAACTCAAGCTGTTTCTTTGTGAAATGGATTGGGAGTCAGAGGTGAGTCCCGGCCAGAGAGCTGCGTGGGAGGAAAGGGTTTTCAGCCAGTGCGGCTCTCGGGCTGTTTTTCCAAATAGCAGACAGACTCTGGGCCCAGACCTGGGGCTCAGGGGACACCCCTGCTGACCTTTCCCCTTGGGGGCCCATCTGCACATCTTTCCACACCACTAGTATCTGGACCAAGGCAATGCCAGGCGCTCCTCCCCCACTCCCTGGGGAACCTCGCAGCTCCCTCTTCATCCCCAGCCCTAATGTACACACAGATCGAGAAGCCAGATGAAAATCTAATCTAAACCAGAAACTCTGACTGCTTTGTCCCTGAACTGTACAAACCTATGCATACTGCAAAGAGCCCAGCTCATCCATCAAAGCACGTGACACTCCACCAAAGTGGGTCTGCATGCGCCCGGTGACGCGCTTGACACCTTTGTTGCAGGTCACCCTGCAGAGAACAGGAAGTCAGCGACCAGAGAACAAAAGGCATGTTCCTTTGTGGTCCAGAGCTCTGGCTTTCCACACCCCCAGTTTCAATGAGATAGTGTAGGCAGAGTGCTTAACAGAGTGACCAGAACATAGAAAGTTCTCAGTAAAGGCTTCCCACTTAAGGATGCCGGGGACCCGTCTGGTGCCTGGAAGCCAGTCTTTCTTCTACTGCTTCTGTTATTCATGCCCTGCCCCCCACCCCCAATAATGGAAGGCAAGGCCTAATGCCCACCTCCAGCCCTCCCATGCGTTCATTGGCTTCCAGGCTGGGAGAGGAGCAAACGGGGATTCTTGGGTTGGGGGAACTAACTAATCCGGGCATTTAACCAAAGGGACATTTAGGGACACATTGGTTGATACAGTGAGGACTTCTGGGGCAATACCACCCTTGACCCCAGAATCATTTTCAAAACGTTTTTCTCTTCCTCTCCTCCTTGAGATCCAAATGCCATACTAGAAATAAGACCTTCCACATAACTTCCGCCCTCTCTGATGTCCAATCACAGTGTGCCTCTTGCTCCCACGCCCAACGCTATCTGGTTATTGACACGTTATCCTGCACGGAGGAACGACAGGGTGATGAGGAGGAATGGTTTCTCTTGATTTGTGTTGTTTTCAAGCCCGGAGGAGCATGTCTTGCCTACCCAGCTCAGAGAGCCTGCCATCAAGGCTCCCCTTCCAAGCGCAGCTCCGCATGTTCCAAAGCAATTCTGGATGACCCAGATACTACGGGCTCTGTGTGGTCTCTGAGTCCTTTGGCTTGGGATCTAAAGGGAAGCTCTCAAGCAACTTGAAGGGAGTTGGGGTGCAACCTCATACCAGCCAGCTGGAGAAGCGTTGGAGGGAACAAGTCAGACACAGGGCAGGGAAAGAGGGGTTTTAAATGGTTAACAGATTCACATGGTTCAAAATTCAAAAGGGACACAAAGGTTTACAGGTCCACCCTCCCCAGCGGCAATGGATATTATTAGGTTTCCTGTCTGTAGTTTCCTCTTTTATAACATGCACAATACCATAGTAGAACCATTCTATACATCCTGTCTTTTCCATTTAGCCATATGTGTGGAGAAAATATTCCACATCGGTTATATAATAAGTTTCCCAGTTCTTTTCTGACAGATGAATAGGAGAGTATTTCGCTATCTCGAAGTATCATATTAACAAGCCCCCTTTGGTAAGCATCTATGTTGTTCATTAATAACTCACAGAATGCTATAATAGACACGTCTTTGTGCCCATAGGCGAGTATAAGAGCAAGTTAAATTCCTAAGAAATGAAATCACTGGGGCAGATGGCCTGGGCATTTCTCATTTGGACCGGTGCTTCCAAAATGTCCTTCAAACCTTACTTGCTGGCCGATTCTCCAGCATCTCATTGAAGGTTTATCAATCTCTTCCACTGTTTGCTAATTAAAAGTAAATATGCTTATCACTGTAGTTCACACTTTACATATTAAGGCAAATGAAGAACATCCAGTTTTCCCAGGGCAGCACATTCCCTGAAGTCTGATGGGGTCCCACCCCTCTCTTGGATCCACAGATAACAGTCTATCCGTGATGGTTTGGGATTTTCAGCTACTGCACGTGGCCATTCTTAATGGATAGTGGCCTGTGGAGGGAACAGGGACGTTGGAGCCAGGGAAATCTGGGCTCCAGACACAGCTCTGCCACTTAGGAGCTTTATGATCTCTTCCCATGAAAAACGGGGTAGTGCAGATTGTGCAAAGCCTTGCATTTGGCACACAGAAGATACTTAATAATGGTCCTTAACAAACGGTAGCCAGCGGCTTTCATTAATGTTAATTATCACCAGTTCTGATTCAGACCTCAGGGCACTTTGCACAAATGACAGGGCCTAAAACTGCCCAGCCAGGACCAAGTGACCCTTTCCTTACATGGTCACTCAGGATTCCCAACTTCTCTGAACCCCCTTAGCGTTCTTCCCAAGTTTAAAGTAGATCACTAACATCACCCTGGGCCTCTGGGTGAGGGCCAGACTGTTCCTAGTCCCAGCTCCCTGTAGGCAGCTGACGTCTGTACACAGACCACGACGGGGCTCATTTCCAATTACTGATGGGCAAGCCGGAGATAAAACAGATGCAGGGAAAAACACGAGGGACTGTCTCCCAACAGCACCGCAGTCTGTGTGGCCTTGTCTTTCCGGAACGCTATTTCTGGTGAGGCCGCTGACAGCAGATCTCTGGTTTGGGCAGGAATGGTTCTAGCCACACAAGAGACCTCCCATAGCTCAGAGAGCTTCGGGGGCTTTCTGGCTCAGGCTTGGCTTTGTGTCCTCGCACCCCCGGGATGGTGAAATGTTAGCTATGCTCACAATGCCACCACTGGGCCATCACAGAGCTCTGTATAGTTTCTCTCTGCATGCCAGAGAGACCCATCTCTCTCCGGAGAGAAGGCTGAGAAATGATCACCATTTTCAGACAATGCATCTCTGCCCTCTCTTCCCTTTGGCCCACCTCTGTCAGTTTGAAGAAAGGGCCGGGGGTCCCAATGTCTGCTGCCCCCAAGTACTTCATTAGTGCAGAGAGCTGGCTGCCTTTACCCCCAAGTGCGTCTCAGGCCAAGTGAACACATGGGGTTTTGAAGTCCCTTATCATCGACTCGCTCCTGGCACAAAACCTAGTTCTGGCCCAGACGCTGGAGGACAGAGCAGGACACAAATCCGACTGGGTAGACATCAATTCCTGCCAGATATATACTGTGTCTCCCTAGAATGGGTCACCTAGTCTGCCTGAGAATCCCACCCCCAACCCGGGTCCTCCAGCCAGGCCATCAGTGGGGGCTGGGGTCAGGGGAAGATCAGCAGTCTCTAGGAACCTCGGCCTGGATATCTGCACCGTCCCTCCAAACCCCATCAAACTTACTAAGAAGCGGCAAACTTCCAGGACTCTACAATTCCACGCAGAGAAAAGGAATCCCCCGGTGTAATAGAAAAAAACGCGGGTGGTGTGTGCAGCCCAAGGGGGCTGACAGAGGGAGGAGATCTTCTTGCCCTGCGCATCCTTGCTGCCCTGGAGTCCGAGGAATCCGAGGAAGCCAACCTTCTCGGTCTCCCGGAGGAGCGCCTCCCCGCGCCGCCTCGGACTCGGGGTGGGGGTGGACGCCAGCAGCAGAGAACGGCCTTTATCCGACCCTGCTTTCCGCTCGCCCCCGCTCTCCCCACTTGCACCAAGCCCCCCTCGGTGTCCCTCGGGCGGAGCCTCGTGGGCCAGCCCCGCCGCACCGCGTCCTCTGGGGCTGGGGTGCAGGAGGCCCGGAGGAGCAAGCGGACAGCGGCCCCTCGGGAGAACGCGCTTTCTCTGTCCCTTGGGCGGGCGCCTGGTCCCCGCCTGCCCTGCACCGGGACTCGCTGGCAGCCGCGATGCCAACCCCCGCGAGCCGGGTGGCTCGGCTGCGCCCCTTGAGCCTCGAAGCACCTCGTCCCTCTGTTATTTCCTAAACTTCAGGAAAATCCCCAGCAAGCCGAGCCCGGGGCGCATGGCTGCCTAGAGTCGCCCGCAGGAACCAGGACCCCCAGGCCGACGGCGGCAGGCACCCACCCACCTGCGCACCCCGGGTCCCACGGGCGAGGACGGACAGGAGGGCGGCTCCGCTGCGGCCCGGGGACAGGGGTCGCTCCACCCACGGCCTGTCCAGTGCCCGGCTGCGCGCTCAGATGGAGGCCCCGCCGACCTGCCCCGCGCGCTTACCTGGGTGTCGAGGCGCCCTCGAAAGTGCTCCGGGGCCAGGCACATCCGCGCGCGGAGCCCGCGCCCCGGGGGTGCTCGCCGCCCGTCCCCGCCCCTCTCCTCCTCCTCCTCCTCGGTGCGCTCGCTCGGGCTCCGGCCGGTCCCCGCCCCTGCCCGCGACAGCTGCGCCCGCCCGCCGCCGCCGCGCTCTGCTCCCACCCGGTCTGCGCGCGTCCTGGCGGGTGCGGGGGGCTGGCCTGGACCACGTGAGGCTCCGCCGCCCTCCCCGCGCTCCGAGCGAGCGAGCGCGGGCCCTGCCCGGCGGGTGAGCCCATCGCTCCTCCAGGTGGCCCCGGCTGGGCGCAGGTACCGCGCCACCTGATTGGCGCGGCTGGCCCGAGTCCTGGGAGAATCCCCAGCGAGAGAGGCCGATTGCACGAGCGAAGGGGAGGGGAGGGGCAGCTGGTGGCTTCCCAGGACCCTTCTCCGCTCGCGGCCCGCTGCCTTTTCCCCTGAGAAGGGACGCCTCAGTGCCCGGGACTTTGAGCATTACCGATGGGGTCCAGTACAGGAAATCCTGACACTTGAAGGAGAGTCTTAGGGACCAGAGTGTGTCGCTATCCCCTGGAAGGACACTGCCTGGACAGCCCTCCCCCGGTCGCATCTGTTTTCCCATGCCCAGCCTGCACTGTTCCCTGGAAGCCTAAGGGCACCTGCCCGCGCTCCAAGCTGAGGTGTGGCCGGGCTGAGTCAGAGTCAGGCAGCACTTCTGTGCCACAATGGTGAGATCTGGCAGGAAAAGACAGGGAAGGAGAAGCAAGGGCTCCACAGCAGGATGAAAGTCAGTGCTGCTCTGGATTTCCAGGAGAAAGTCACTCTTTTAATTTTTTAGAAAACTCTCTGGGTTACCTATGTGCTGTACTCCAAACAAGCTCCGATATCAGTCACTCAGAAAGTTGGCTGAGGGAACAGGACTGGTTAAGATTTGGAAGAGAACTGGCCCCTTTTAACACTTCCAAAGCACCTCAGTCTGGAACGTTTACCTGTTCTGGTCTGCTCATCTGGCTCCGGATCCTTCCTTGCAGTCCCGGTTGGACTGGAGACCGGGAGAGGGAGGGATGGGGTCTCCAGGTGGGGCTCAAACCTGGGCTACACTAAGTATGTTCCCCTCTTCACACCCAGGAGAGTCTGGGGAATTCAAGTGAAAGGTGACCAGGGTACCAAAACCTCCAAACAAAACATGAAAACCACGGACCCTCGGCTCAGGTGCAACTTGTTTTTTTTTGTTGTTGTTGTTTTGTTTTGTTTTTTGCGGTACTGGGGATTGAATTCAGGGGCATTCTACCTCCGAGCTACACCCCCAGCCCTATTTTTTATTCTTTATTTTGAAACCGGGTCTCACTAAGCTGCAGAGTGCCTCACTAGGTAGCTGAGGCTGGCCGCAAACCCGGATCCTCCGGTCTCAGCCTCCCGAATGCTGGGATTACAAGCGTGCGCCACCACGCCCGGCTCAGGTGCAACTTGTAAAGGGGTGGGGTAAGCAATGTAGCACCCCGAGCAACCTTCAGCACCCCTAATTCATTATTTTAAAAATACAGACACCCAAGGGCAAGTTACCCACCTGGCCATGCCACTGGATCTGCTGTCCTTACAAAGCTCCACTCCATGTTGCCTGCGGTCACTTCCTCTTCACAGGTTTTAATTATTGGGCTCAGAGTGTCACGAGCTGCCTTTTCAATCTCACCCCTGCATTCCTCTCTCATCTCTTCTGGAGGGCAAAACATTGAGCCAGGAGCGTGGTGGCGCATGCTTGTAATCCCAGTACTTGGGAGGCTGAGACAGGAGGATCACAGGTTCTCAGCCAGCCTAAGCTACTAAGTGGGGCCCTCTGCAACTTAGTGAGACCCTGTTTCAAAAATAAAGAATAAAAAATAGTGCTGGGGGTATAACTTGGAGGTAGAATGCCCCTGGGTTCTATCCCCAGTACCACAAAAACAAAACAAAACAAAAAAACAACCATGGAAATACAAAGTCATGGAGTTTTATCATAGACTGTTACAGAGAAAAGTACAGACAATTCCTACACGTCCCCCCTAACAAATCACGCTAAGCCAGGTACCAATGCAGCCACCACCCCCCCCTTCCAAGTTACTGCCGACTCGCCAGGCCTCCTCCACTTCTGGCTCCCTTCTGTAAACCCTTCATTCTGAAGCAACAGCCGCCCTGGCTTTACGGTGATTACAACCTCGTATCTCTTCAGAGTTTTCCCCATTCAGAATGTGTCTCTAAACACTATAGTCCTGCTTGTTTTTGAACTTTGGACAAGTGGGATATCACAGTGTGCATACTTTTCTCTTTTATTGGTGCATTATGATTACACCTAAGAGTGGGATTCTTTGTTACATATTTGTACCTGCACACACATACCTTGGTCAACTTTATTCCCCATTACCTCTCCTTTTCCTTCTCTCCTCCCTGCCCCTGGGCCCCTTCCTCTACTCCACGGGCTACCCTTCTATTTTCATGAGCCCCCTCCCTCCTCCTTTCTTTCCTTTTTTCTCTCTAGCTTCCAGACATAAGAGAAAACATATGACCTTTGACTTTCTGAGTCTGGCTTATTTCACTTAACACAATGGTCTCCAATTGCATCTGTTTTCCTGCAAATGACACAATTTTGTTTTTCCTTATGGCCAAATAAAACCCCATTTGTATACATACCACATTTTCTTTATCCACATATCTGTTGACAGACACCTTGGCTGGTTCCATAATTTGGCTGTTGTGAATTGCTCTGCGTGTGAACGTGGGTATGGTATGCATTTGTGTGTGTGTCCTCTGCCTTCATTTGCTTGAGGGAGCCCTCTCCACTTGTGTTGCATGTAGTCGTAGTTCCTTCCTTTTCATTGCTACTTAATATTTATGTGCGTGAACATACTGCAATTTATTTGTGCATTCTGGTGCTAGAGACATTGGGATCGTTTCCAATTTGGCAATGTAAGAATAATACTGCAAATAACATTTTTGTGTATATCGCTCGCTCTATGATCTGGTTGGCTGTAGACGTGCCCTGAAGAGCTCATGTATGAATCTTCAGGGTTGATACACGTCATGAGGGTTGCGATTCTCATCAGGAGATAAATCCACTGTAATGGACTCACTGGGTGGCAACTGAGGCAGTTTTGGTGTGGCTGGAGAGAAGATGGGTCCCTTAGGGACTGTGCTTGTGTCTCAGAATTCCCTAGCTTGCTTGCATTCTCTTGCTTCCAGCCTCTATGGTGTCAAAGTGGAGTGTCTCCCTCTCTCTCTCTGTCTCTCTGTCTCTGTCTCTGTCTCTCTCTCTCTCCCCCTTCCCACTCCAATGCCCTAAGATCCACAGATCCACCCTGATGTAGATTGAACTGTGGAATCTCCAAAAAAATGTGAGCAAATAAATCTTCCTTCCTCCAAGTTCTGTGGTCAATTGTCTTGAGTTATAGCAGTAAAAATGTTGACGGAGAGAGTACACAAGTGCAAACTTTTCTTTAGGATATATACCTTAGAGTGGAATTGCTGGGCTACAGGTTATGGTTATGCTGGCACTGGGGTTCTGGCAAGACTTTATCAGTTATCTAAGGCCGCAGGCAGGCTAGCTCTGGGAAGGTCAGAATCTCATCTCATGTAAATTTGTCTAGCTTTGCATTTTCTCCTGGAATTTCATTCCTTTCCTTGTCTCCTCAGTACAAGCAAAGCATTTTCCCCTCTGGAGACAAAATGGTGTATTTCATAGTCATTTCTAGGGAATCATAAATTATTCAAATATATCTTAAATAAACATACTATTAAAATAGTAGAGTCAATAGTCAAATGATTAACAGCTGGAAACTTCTAATCAGACAAAATGGGTTTGAATCTATTCTTGGCCAAAGTGACCCTGGGAAAATTAATCTTTCTTAGTGTACAAAAATGGGAAATCAATGGGCATGGTGGCGCACACTTGTAATCCCAGTACTTGGGAGGCCGAGACAGGAGGATGGCAGGTTTGTGGCCAGCCTTAGCAACTTAGTGAGGCCCTCTGCAACATAGTGAAATCCTGTTTCAAAATAAAGAATTAAAATTGGCAGCCGGGCGTGGTGGCGCACGCTTGTAATCCCAGCATTTGGGAGGCTAAGACCGGAGGATCCGGGTTCGCAGCCAACCTCAGCTACCTAGTGAGGCACTCTGCAACTTAGTGAGACTCGGTTTCAAAATAAAGAATAAAAAATAGGGCTGGGGGTATAGCTCGGAGGTAGAACGCCCCTGAGTTCAATCCCCAGTACCGCAAAAAAAAAAAAAAAAAAAAAAAAAAA
>PVLC010001845.1:80100-94762 GCA_004027655.1 Graphiurus murinus | reverse complement strand
AGGATCCCTTAAGTCTAGGAGGAATTCAAGATTATTCTGGATAACATAGCAAGACCCCACCCCCCAAAATAAAGAACAATGTGTTGAAAAGTATAAACAACAGGAACTTTGCTCTTTCAATAAGCAACTTTTAAGTTCAATAAGCAACTTTCTCACAATTGAGTTAAAGTAGTTGATATGGCAAACCAAGGGTAAAACATGTGTGTGGCTCCGTGGGGGAGGTTTCAGTGCCCAAGCCGGACACAAATCTCCACCCAGCCCCAAAGAGCTTGAGGGCATCTGTTTCCACATAATGCAAAGTTGACATTTAATTTCCATTTGGGCCTGGGCCACCAGAGGACACTTAGGAGATGAATCAACTCTTGAGCAAAAAGTCATGAAAGAGCTACAGACAATTCAGTGGATGAGGAAGGAGCTGTCTCCTATGCAGATTTGTAAGCTCCGTAAGCAGTTTGTGCAACTTTAAATCAAAGGAGACAGATTTAAGGAAAGAGAATTAGCTGACCTTTGGTTTGTTTTTTAACCACCCCAAACAGGCAAGCCTGTTTTCAACACAGCATTTTTTTGGTACTGGGGATTGAACTGAGGGGCATTCTACCTCTGAGCTACACCCCCAGCCCTATTTTATTTTTTTGTTTGGAAACAGGGTCTTACTAAGTTGCTGAGAGCCTCACTAAGTTGCTGGGGCTGATTTTGAACCTGTGATCCTCCTGTCTCAGCCTCCCAAGTACTGGGATTACAGGCGTGTGCCACCATGCCCAACTACAGCAAACAGATTCTGGCTAGGATCTTCTCTGGTCCGTGAGAACTGGGATTAGCCCATTTATGCATAGGGATTAGTGGTTAACATGAAGATTAGATAATAATGTCTGCATGAACTTAAAATGTGGCTGTGGGCACTGGGGTCTCTCTTTGCTCTCAAAGATGCCATATTTGGCCGGGCATGGTGGCACACACCTGTAATCCCAGTGCTTAGGACAGGAGGATCACAGGTTCAAGGACAGTCTCAGCAACCTAGGGAGACCTTGTTTCAAAACAAAAACTAGAAAGGACTGGGAGGTAGAATGCCCCTGGGTTCAGTCCCCAGTACCACATTCTCATTCATATTCTCTCTCTCTCTCTCTCTCTCTCTCTCTCTCTCTCTCTCGTAGAATGTAATATTTGCCCTTTATAAATACAACTTTATGATGGACATGATGGTGCACGCCTGTAACCCCAGTACTTGGGAGACTGAAATAGGAGGATCCCAATGATCAAGACCAGTCTCAGGACCTTAGTAAGACCCCGTTTCAAAATTGAAAATGAAATGGAGTGGAGGTGGGCAAGGTGGCACACGCTTGTAATCCCTGTACTTGGAAGGCTGAAACAGAAGGATTGCAGGTTCATGGCCAGCTTCAGTTACTTAGTGAGGCCCTCTGCAACTTAGCAAGACCCTGTTTCAAAATAAAGAATAAAAATAGGGCTGGGGTTGTAGCTCGGAGGTAGAATACCCCTGAGTTCAACCTCCAGTTCTTTAAAAAAAAAATGGGGTTGTGGTGTAGCTCTGAGTTCCATCCCCTGTACCACCTCCCTACACACAGGCAAATACAATTTTATATAGCATATTTGTAAACAGGAAAATGGGCCCAAGGAAGAAGAATGGTTTTCCACTAATGGGCAATCTGAGTGATGCTTGGTTTTGGTGGAATGGCCTGAGTCCAGAGCACTGTTTATTCAGCCAGAAGTGGGCACCAGGAGTCAATATTTTCTTCCTATCCCAGGAGTTGTAGTTTAAAATCCACCACATAAAATTACTTGTCTTCTATTTCATGCCTTGTAGAGCCAACTGCCCAATTTCCCCTGGAAATCTCTCTCTGCTGGCTTTCCATACTGTGATCGTCGCCGTCTAGAGGAGAACTGTAAATCCTTGTACTTAGTTCAGGAGTGCTCCCCCAGGCTCTCGAATCAGGAGCCATTTGCCCATGGTCCCCGGGCACAGTTCCTGCTTCTCCAGTCTCTACCCAGCTGCTCCACGCCCGGGATCACATTTGTAGCTTTTCACGGTGCGTTGCTTCATACACCTACGTCCCTCGTCTCTTCCCAGGTCATTCTGTCTCTACTTGTTTCAAGTCTCCAACACAAAACACATTCGTGCCCCCAACTGTACACACAAGACTAGAAAAGTGTCTGCTTCAGCCTGACAAAAGAAGCCAAGTCACCATTCCCAATTGTTACCATTTGTTAGTTAGATATAAAACGTCATTTATTAATGTCTGGAGCTGATGTGGCTGAGTCATGAGGTTGTAATGCATTCGTCTGGGTGGAGACCCAGGCCAGCAGAGTGTGGCTGGAAGTGGGTCCCTGGGGTGAGGCCTTGGGTGTATATATGGCCCCTCCCCCTGCTTTCTCTGTGAGGAGCACAGCCCATGAGCTCTCCCTCTCTGCACCCCCTTCCGCTATGCCCCCAGAGCTGAGGTCTCCAGCCTCACACAGACTGAACCTGAAACCGAAGAAAATAAATCTTCCTTCCTCTAAGTCACATGATTCAAGCCGCCGGGTGTGGTGGCGCACGCTTGTAATCCCAGCATTTGGGAGGCTGAGACTGGAGGATTGCAGGTTCGTGGCCAACCTAAGCTGCTTAGTGAGTCCCTCCGCAACTTAGTGAGGCCCTGTTTCAAAATAAAGAATAAAAAATAGGGCTGGGAGTGTAGCTCAGAGGTAGAATGCCCCTGAGTTCAATCCTCAGTACCGCAAAAAAAAAAAAAAAAATCACTAAAACTAATTGTAGGCACTGATATGTGACTTTCTCTTTTCATTTTAATTCTAAATTTAAATTATTACATAAAAATAAACTAAAACTTCACTACTTAGCTTAGCAAAGAAATATATATGTAAAGTTTGAGCTTTCCTAAAAGAAAAACATGAGCTGGGCACAGTGGCACAGTCCTATAATCCCAGTACTTGGGAGGCTGAGACAGGAGGATCCCAGGTTTCAAGGCCAGCACACAATAACTTAGACCCTGTTTCAAAAATCTGTAAACGGGGTTTGGGGCCATATCACAGGAATAGAGCGCCCCAGGGTTCAATCCCCAGTGCCACCAAAAAGAAAACAAGTTACTTCAACAATTAGCTATGGAAACAGAAAGGACTAACTTTTTCTCTCGTTTTCCTACCAACACTGATTTTGAACTTTCTGTTTCATCTGCTTATTGTTGTTTGTATAATTTCCCAGATTTACTAAATGCAGATCAGTGCTTTTTTTTTTTTTACATAAGAAAAAAGAGTTTTAAGAGCTCTTTTACCCAAAAGAGTACTTTTGTACACACACACACACACACACACACACACACACACAAAAAATACATTTTAAGGAAAGAGCAGGTTCACACACACGTGTGTATGCGCAGGCTTGCTTCTGTGTTTTTTGATCCAGCACGGTGACGTGCAGAGCTGGGCGCTTTCTGTTTCCTGCTGATGACGACGAAGGTGTTGATTTCAGCCAGAGAAACCCACACCTCCCTCAGATTGTTCCTGCAGAGCTGGTTTTTATCTCAAATGCAGAGAAAGGGGAGTCACTCAGGGCGCCTTCTCCTTCCAAGAAACTCGCTGCTGGTCCTCTGAGGCAGGAACCACGAGTCGCTTCAGTGTCTAGACGTGACAGCTGTCCAGCTGTCACAGCTGCCACCCCCTCATCACCCATCACCGCGGTTGATCTGAATGAGTCTGACTGGGGTGGGGTCTGGGGTTCGACTCCCCCAGCTCTAGTCTGTCTTCCCAGAAAGAAGGAGCCCATCGCTTAGCCTGGATCTTCTGCTGTTTGACATCTCTGCATAGATGCCAGCACGTGGCACCCGATGGTTTCTGCTGATATTGGTGCTGGCAAGTGGGGGGTTAAATGCCACCCCACCCCGCCCCCGCTATGGGCGGCAGGGCCAGCAGGGCAGTGAGTTCGGGCGGGCTCTTTGCCATACGCAACCTGCCCTCCTTTTTGATGGCTGATCTCAACCCTGTCCTGGTTTCAGCCAGGCCCGAGTGCTGGGAGGCTGATGCTGCAGGCTCCTAATGGAGTTTGACAGCGCGGGATTAAAAGCACCAGTGCAGCATCCAGAAGCCTCGGCAAGCTCAGGCCGCTGAGAGCTGGGCCAGAAAGACAACCTTTTCATAGAAACACAGGCGGTGACGAAAGGCCTCAGAGAGCAGGAAAAGAGGGCAGGAGTAAACTCTGCTGCGATGTTCCGGGGGCCGGCCGGGCGCTGGGCACGTCTGCACAACCAATCCCGTCGGGGAAGCAGAGGTGCCAGTGCACAAAGGACAGAGTGACAGATGCAGGAAGGCCACCATGCGAGCCGGCTGCATGTGCAAAACCAGGCCAACTTTGACAGCAGCGACCGACTTACTCTCGTGGGCAAATAACAATGGTTCCAGGCGAGGAGGAGCCTTCTCAGACGGGCTCAGTCTGCTGACTCTCTCTTCTGACATCCTTGGCACGGTGCCCCTGGGCCTGTATTCCACATTGGACACAGAATTATGGCTACCCTGTCTTCGAGGGCAGAGCAATGCATTAACATTAATTTGGGAGGCTGATTCAGGAGGATCTCAAGGCCAGCCTGAGCTACTTAGTGAGGCCCTTCACAACTTAGTGAGACCTTGTTTCAAAATATAGAATAAAATACAGGACTGGGGTTGTAGCTTGGAGGTAGAATGCCCCTGGGTTCAATACCCAGTACAATCAATCAATCAATCAATAAATTCGAAGCCAGGCATGGTAACACACACCTGAACCCCAGTACTTGGGAGGCTGGGATAGGAGGATTCTGGGCTTGAGGACAGCCTCAGTAATTTAGCGAGACTCTCAGCAACCTAGCGAGACCCTGTTTCAAAACAAAAAAATAAAAAGGGCTGGGGGTATAGCTCAGAGGTAGAATGCCCCCGGGTTCAATCCCCAGTACCACACACACAAAAGAATTTCAAAAAATAAGTATAGAGTGGTTATACTATACACCCAGCTGAAAGCAATTCAAGCAAGTACAAGAGGCTCACAATTACAATTGGCAAAATAAAGACACACACACCAAAAAACTGCCCGGCAATGCAAGGCGATGGTTGACGTCATCACCACGGGGGAATGGATGGTGACTAGACACCAGATTGCTTCGTAGAGGGAGACTACGCTGGAGAGGTGACGGTGGAGGACGCTGAGGTGCAACAACCCCAGAGAGAGCAGCTCCGGGTGCTGCCTTCCGGCTGGTGGGAAGAGAAATGGAGGGGCCCGTGGCCCTGTCACCTTACAGATGAGAACCAACATTCTCTCTCCAGAACAGCTGACCCACAGGTACCAACAGACGCACGAACTGAGAAGTCCGGTTAAACAATTCTTTTTTTTTTTTTTTGTACTGGGGACTGAACCCAGGGGCAGTCTACCTCTAAGCCACACCCCCAGCCCAATTTTATTTATTATTTTGAAACAGGGACTCATTAAGTTGCTGAGGGCCTTACTAAGTTGCTGAGGCTGGCCTCAAACCTGCGATTCTCCTGTCTCAGCCTCCCAAGTACTGGGGTTACAGGCATGTGCCACCACGCCCAGCTATGCTCAGATTTTAAAACAAAAGTGGCCAGAAAGAAGCAGCCGAGAGGATCGAGGCGCGGCTGCCTGCTGTTCAGAACTGGGCGGCACCCTAGCGGCACCTTCCAGGCTGAACGGAGCCGCCAGCCAGCCTCATCCTGCCAGCACCAAATGCGCTCCGACAGGCCACTTAAATCACGAAGCCCTTCCATTTACAATTCCTGGAAAAGAAACTTTTGTCTGTGCTGGCCAAAGGAACAATCGCTCATAAACGAGGCCGGCTCAGAGTCGTCCTGTGTACACCCAGGATTCTAATAAGAATCGGGGTTTGAAAACGTTTTTTAGGTATAAAACTAACTTCCAAAAGAGATAGAAAGGACTAGGGATAGGAAATATAATAAGAGCTATGTGGCCGGGCATGGTGGCCCATGTCTGTAATCCTGGTACTCAGGAGGCTGAGACAGGAGGATGACAGGTTCAAGGTCAGCCTCAGAACTTAGTGAGACCCTGTTTTAAAACAAAAGATAAACAGTGCTGGGGGTGTAGCTCAAAGGTAGAATGCCCTTGGGCTCAATCCCCAGCAACACACATGCGCACACACACACATGCACACACACACACACACACACACACACACACACACAACCATGTGCTCGCCATGTCATGGACACCAGACCCAGCACTCTCCTATTTCAACCAGGCAGCCACATTTCAGCGACTCTCCCATTTTTCTGCCTCCCCATAGCAAAATCTCTACAGCAGTTGCCTGACGTCCTCTTGAGGTAGGAAACCTAGCCAGAGCCTTAGAAATACTGTTAGGAGTTAGACCTAAGATGTGCAAAAGTAAGAGTTGCCCCACCCCTCCCCCTAGCTGCCCGCAAGCAAAGGAGCAGACACTTCCAAAAGATAAGGGAGCCGTTTCTTTGGCAACCCAGAGTCACGATCCAGGAGCTCTCCCTAATGTAAACAAGGGAGAGCCAGTTAAAAGACTGGAGAGAGCTGGGGCGTGGTGTGTAACTTAAGCGCCTTGCTTATGCTAGGTATAGTAAATCTGGAGCTTACCCGTCCCTTCTCCAAAGTGAGAGACCGAGGGTAGAAGAATCATGTGAGCCTTCTGTTGGAGGCTCAGATCTGTGAGTTTGTCCACAGAGCCATTTACTGGTAAATAAAGAAACCTGCCTCTGATTTTGGCCTCAGGAAATCCTGTCTCAGGAACCAGGGGAAACTGAGGAGGGGGAGACGGAGTCTCCAGCAGCACTCATTTCCCATTCACTCTTCACCCACTATAATCAGCTCCTATCCGTGCCCTCCTTCCTCAGTGTCACCCACCTCCCTCACGTTGGGAAACCTAGCAGACACGTCACCCTCCCCCCTTCATATTTTGGTAGCATTTGGTAGAGTTGGTCGTGTTCTCCTTGAGTGCGTCTCTATGCTTCCAAAATACCACGACTGCGCAGTACAAGATTATGACAGTGGCTTCGTGGTGCTTTTAAAATAATATCCTCACCGGGTGTGGCTGCACATGCCTATAATGCCAGTACTTGGGAGGCTGAAACGGGAGAATTGTAGATTCAAGGCCAACCTCGGCAATTTAGCAAGACCCTCAGCAACTTAGCAAGACTCAGTTTCAAAATAATAATAACAACAACAACAACAACAAATAGGGCTGAGGGTGTATCTTGGAGGTAGAATGCCCCTGGGTTCAGTCCCCAGTGCCATAAATAAATACCTTAACTCCCCACTGTCATCTAGAAAGCTTGGTGTGTTCTAGCTTCTGCTGACCACCACCACGTTCTCATGTCCTGCCACCTCTGCTGGCCACTTCATGGTAGCCATGAAAGCCTCTTTCCTGTTCCTCAGAGAATCCAACCTCAGGGCCTTTGCACTCGCTGTTTGCTCTCCCTGGAAAGCTCTTCTTCCACCTCAGCACAGGGCGTGTTCCTTCTTAATCTCCAGTGCTCTAAGTTAATGTCACTTGTCTTTCCCCACTGCGCTATCCAAAGTGTCCCCTTAGCCCAGTGCATTGGCACACACCTGGAATCTCTAATCCCAGTGATTCCAGAGGCTGAGGGAGGAGGATTGCAAGTTCAAGGGTAGCCTAAGCAGCTGCCCTTGGAAGCTGGGAGCCAGTTCAGGTTTTAGTAAACCTGGCCCCGGTTCCTGGCTACAGATGCAAACCTATCTTCTGTAATTAAGCAGCCAATGACTTTGCAGGGAAGAAAAGTGATTCGTGAGCTCAACATAGATTCAGCAGGGTTACGCCCATCTCTCTGCTAAAGCGAGAGGCACAGTCCCTCGTGGGTCTGGACCAAATGGTAGGAGTTATTACGGACTGCGGCCGGCCATCAATCATGGACCCAGCTCGAGGCGCTCCTGGGGCTTCTTGTCAGAAGCCATTCTTCTTTTCCTGGGACCCACTGTTCAAGGGACAACCCTGGGGAGTTTGTGTTCTGACTTTGTGTGCTTGCCAACACTGAGGCTGTGAGCAGCACGCTTACATAATGCCATCCGGTGATGAAGAAGATTTCCACTTTTCCCTAAAAGTCACATTTCCTTCTAGATTAGCCAGCGTTAGTCCTTATCTCAACTCTATTTACGTATTTCAAAGCTACTGCAAAGGAGAGCCAGGGGCTCACACATAAATTGATGTAGTGAAAGGAAAGCAAATAACTCTTACTTTATTTATTTTGTGGTATGGGGGGGTGAAGCCAGAGGCACTCTACCTCCAAGCTAGACCCCTTGCCCTTATTTATTTTTTCTGAAACAGAGTCTTGCTGGGTTGCTGAGACTGTCCTCAAACCTGCCATCCTCCTGTCTCAGCCTGCTAAGTACAGGAGCACCAACATGCCCAGCTAATAACATTTATTGAATACCTCCACATGCCAGGCAGGGTTGAGGTTTCCACAGGAGTTTGGGAGAACAAATATCAGTGAGTGTTTCCATCAGTGTTCTCATTGTGGTGACCCCAAAAACCTGACAACAACTGGGAGGAAGGAGATTTACTTGCTACAGCTCTGGAGATTTCTGGGGTTCAGTCCACGTTAGGCCAGGTGAAGTGTGCGGAGTTCAGGACATGGTGGGGCTCTCACATCTCAGACACGAGAAGCTCGGGAGAGAGCCAGGGGATTCCAGGACGCAAGCACAGTCCCCAAGGTCGCATCCTCTGGGACACACCTCCAGCCACGCCCACCTGCCTACATGACCACCCAGTAAATCCACTACAATGGATTTATCCACTGATGAGGCTACAACCCTCACGACCTAGTTATATCAACCTTCAACATCAATACATGAGCTCTCTCAGGGGACATTCTATATCCAAACCCTAACCGTGACCAGTGGGCTTTGTAAGTATTCATGAAACCTGAGGGGTGGACAACAATTGTTCTTAGAGTGCAGAAGACAACGCTTGCTATCAAACCGAATGATTTAAGATGAGAGGCATCTGGATTTCCTGATTCTATTCTCTAACCACTGGGAAGCCCTGAACATCAAAATCAAGAATGTAAAGAAAAAAGAAGTCTAGGTTTGGTTTTGTCTCCATGTTTGGGTGGAGTAGGGAGAGCTCAGAAGCACTCCCAGAACCATACAAATTTTTCAAAAGATCCCTATTTCTCCCTAGACCTAGGAAACCAGAAAACTTGAAAGTGGGTCTGTTGTCTGGACGTCTTTGTCCTAAGCCTCCTCTTAGTCTACAAAGCCAGCAAATCTCCCTGCTTGGTCAGATGTGGGCTTTCGCTCCCATCAAAAGATCAAAAAGTTGGGTTTTTAAATTAATTTTTTAAAAAAGTTATAATTCATATGCCATAAAATTCATGATGTTAAACTGTACAATTTAGTAGGTTTTGTTTTGTTTATTCACAGTTGCATAACCACCACCACTATCTACTTCCAGAACATTTTCATCCCCAAAGAGAAGCTCCCTATCTATGTAAGTGGTTGTTCCTTGGTTTTCTCTCCTGCCTTCTGGCAATCCCCAAGCTACTTTCTGTCTCTATGGATTTGCCTATTGTGGATATTTCACATAAATCCAATATGTGAGATATTGTCTGGCTTCTTCCCTTTTATGCCATGTAGCATGAGTAAGTACATCATTTACTGTATGGCGGAATAATATTCCAATTTATGGACAGACCACATTTTGTTTATCAGTTCATCAGTTGGGTTGTTTCTACTTTCTGGCTCTAATGAATAATACTTCTATGAACATTCACGTACAAGTTTTTATAAGGATATAACTTATTTCTCTTGAATATATACTAGGAGTAGAGTTGCTGGGTCATATTGCAATTCTATATTTAGACTATTTTCCAAAGTAAGTACATCATCGTTTTTCCCCACTGACTGGTGTATGAGGTTCCTAGCTTCTCTCACCAATGTTTGCTATTATCTGTCTTTTTAAAAATTATAGCCATGTTAGTGGGTGTGAAATGATATATTATTATTTTTTAAGGTACTGAGGACTGAACCCAGTGGTATTCTACCTCTGAGCTACACCCCCAGTCCTATTTTTTATTCTTTATTTTGAAACAGGGTCTCACTAAGTTGCAGAGGGCCTTGCTAAGTAGCTGAGGCTGGCCACAATTCTGCGATCCTCCTGTCCTAGTCTCCCAAGTACCGGGATTACAAGCGTGCACCACCACACCTGGCTTTGAATGCCTTTTATTTTAGTTGTCTAATTGTCCTGATTAGAACCTCCAGTATAAACTGGGCTTGATGGCACACACCTATAATCCCAGTACTTGGGAGACTGAGACAAGATGATTGATTACAGGTTTGAGGACAGCCTCAGCAATGTAGCAAGAGTCTCAGCAATCTAGAGTCTATTTCAAAACAAAAACAAAAAAAACCAAACAAATAAAATGGGGCTGGGGATTGTAGGTTGGAGGTAGAATGTCCCTGAGTTCAATCTCCAGTACCAAACAGAACACACACACACACACACACACACACACACACACACACACACGATGGAATATCACTCCACCTTAAAAAAAAAAAAAGAAAAGGAAATCCTACCATTTGTGACAACTTATGAATAAACCTGGAGGACATGATACTGAGTGAAATAAACCAGGGCCGGAAAGACAAATACTGCATGATCTCTCGCTTACATTGGAATCTAAAATAGCTGGACTTAAGAGAAAGGGAATGGAATGTGGGTACAGGTTGGGGAGTGGGGAGATGTCAGTCAAAGGCTACAGACTTTCAGTGATGGGAGGAACAAGTTCTGAGGCTCGGGACTAGAGCTTGATGGCTGTCTTTGATAATATGATATTCTTGAAGCCTGCTGACAGAGTAGCTCTTTGGTGAGAGGGCGGTGTGTGAACTGCCTCCACCTGATCTATTTGTATGTCACATCAGGTGCCTTAAACATATGCAAATGTTGTCAACCATGCCCCACAGAACTGGAAGCCGGAGAGCTCCCGCTTCCTCTGCCTCCCGCCCGCCCGCCCGCCCGCTCCAGCGTGTGCAGGGAACTTGAGCTTGGGTCTCCAGGCTCCAGACTTTCCTAAGAGCAATTCCTTAATAAATGTCCTAGTCTCACGGGTGCTCTCTGATCGCAGCACAGATTCGCCTAGGCACTGTGGAAACAGGACGCTTTGCAGCCTGTGTCCTGCGTTCTCGTTCCCCTTGGGTTGGAAAATGCCAGCCCACTGATTGAGGGACAAGTTCGCGTGGGAGGGTCGGGTGGGGACAGCAAGTGCGAAGGAAAGAAAGGGGCTTCGAACCATCCTCCACCCGCCCGCGAGACCTCTTCCAACACTCTGTGTGAGGCTCCTACACCTCTGCAAACTGCCCTAGATCGACTGTCCTTGCTTGCAATTGTGAATTAAGATGCTAATTTCTCCAATGGGCCACGCAGGACCATTCACTAGTGTAGAAATAAGGTGGGTTGAAATGTCTACAAAGTTGCGGAGTAAACGTGATTAGGCCGGCTGCAACGATTTTTTCTTTTTCCTCGTGGGGCTTCTTGGGGGGAAATGACTGCCAGCTGACTGGGCTGCCCGGCCCACCTTCCTGTTGGCGTCAATGGTGGCTGACGCCAGCAGGCCGCTCCTCGCTCTAATTCATCTCTGCTGAGCCGCTGCTGCCCGGGGGTCACGGAGCGGTTAGAGCAGATGTTCCTCTCGGGCTCCTGCTTAGCGTTCACGTGGGCTCTCTCCTGGGGATCGCCACAGCAGGAAGGGCCCGAGGGGAGATTATAGGATCTCAGGGATTGGGGTCTACCAGGCTGCGCTCAGGCCTGCCGACCTCGCCTGCAAACCGCGCAGGGTAGGAAGGATGGGGGCATCCTTGCATCCTTGCGGGCACCGAGAATAGAAGCAAGTTCCGTGTGTGTTTGTTTTGTTAACCAGAGGCCGATGTGGCAATGGCCTGGTCAGAGAGCTGGGGACAGTCCTGTGCCTTGACCCAGAAGACAAGGGGGAGAGAGGTCCCTTCCTCACCTCTGCCAGCAGTCCTCTTTCCAGGCTGTCTGCTCTTAGTTTCTTCAAAAATATATTTCCAGGCTGTCTGCTCTTAGTTTCTTCAAACATTCACTAAGGACACGTTGAAAAGGGGATATAGTACAGTGGAAAGGAGCATGGCTTTTGTTTTTATTTTGTTTTCTTTGTTTTTTCAGTATTAGAAATAGAACCTAGGGGGTATAGCTCGGAGGGAGAATGCCCCTGAGTTCAATCCCCAGTACCGCAAAAAAGGAAAAAAAAAAAAAAAAAATAGAACCCAGGAGGTTTGTTTTTTCCCCGTACTAGGGATTAAATCCAGGGCATTCTACCTTCCAGCCTAACCCTCAGCCCTTCTTATTTTTTATTTTGAAACAGGGTCTTGCTAAGTTACTAAGGGTCTTGCTAAACTGCTGAGGCTGGCCTCAAATCTGTGATCCTCCTGTCTCAGCTTCCCAAGTACTGGGATTACAGGCATCATGTGTGGCTTGCGGTGATTGATTACTTTTTCTTAGACCTTTTCAGATGGAGCAAGACAGAATTAGCTGCTGAATGATTAGAGGCTGTTGGTGTTTCCCCACCACCTCCAAGAATAGCGACAGTTTTGAAGGCTACGAAATTATACATTTAAAACTGTGAAGATGACTCTGTGAGAATTACTCCAAGTATTACTCCTATTTCCAGAGAATCCACTTGTCATTTAACTTTTCTCCCCGTAGAGTAAAAAGAGGGGTTGGTGGGAGTGAGCTCCAAACTCCATTCCCAGCCCAAACTGTGTTTTCAAGGCAAGAATTTTAGATCCGGCTTGTCCTGGAGCGCCATCTAGTGACAAAGAATAGCAAAACCCACAAAACCCACTCTGAAGGAAACTCCATTTGACTTTTAGAATAAAACAACAAAACAAACTTTTCTGGGGCCCAGGGAGGGTTGGGGGTGGGGGAGAATGTTGGAGATGGAGCTATATCTCCAGCCCTGTTTTATTTTTTATTTTGAAACAGGGTCTAGCTAAGTTGTTGAGGCTGGCTTTGAAACTGTGATCTTCCTGTCTCAGCCTCCCAAGAACTGAGATTACAGGCATGTGCCACCAGGCCCAACTCTGAAACAAATAAAAAAATACAGCTTTGGTAAAATATTCCTCTTGTCAAGTCTACTCTGAGGAGTGATTCAGGTTTAGAAATCCTGAGTTTCTAATCTCAGAACTGAACATCATTCTGCTTCCAACATCTATGGGATCAACTATTTTAGATTCGACACGCACTTGTCTTTCCATGCCTGGCTTATTTCACTTAATGTAATGACCTTCAGTGTCATCCATGTTGCTGCAAATGACCGGCTTTCTTTCTTTCTGAGATGGGGTTTTGCTATGTTGAGCAGGCTGGTCTCAACCTCATGCGCTGAAATGATCCTCCCACCGCAGTCTCCCTACTTAGCTGGGACGACAGGCTTGTGCCACTGTGCCTGGCAGATTTCATTCTTTTTACGTGGCTGCACAGTATTCCATTGTGTATATGTACCGTATTTTCTTCATTCACTCATCAGTTCCTAGACCTTTACGTTGTTTCCATTTCTTGGCTAGTGTGAAGAGCAGGGCAGTAAACACGAGTGCAGGTGTCTCTGACACACACCCACTTGTGGGATTGCTGGATCATATGGTAGTTCTGCTTTTCATTTTTTTTGAGGAACATCTCTTATTGTTTTTTCATAATGGTTGTACTAATTTACATGTACACCAATGATGTTCAAGGGTTCCCTTTTCTCCACATCCTCTCCAGCGGTTATCTTTTATCTTTTTGATAATAACCATTCTTATCGGGTGATAATATCTTGTTTTAATTTGCATTTCCCTGGTGACTAGTGATGCTAAACCTATCTTCACATACTTTTTGGGCATCTGTATGTCTTCTCTTGAGAAATGTTTATTTAGATCTACTGCTTATTTTTTGAATTATTATTATTATTATTATTATTATTATTATTATTATATTATTGCTATTGAGTTTTCTGAGTTCTTTATACTAAATGCTGGATAACAACTCCTTGTCTGATGCATAGTTTGCAAATATGTTCTCCAATTCTGTAGGTTTTGTCTCTGTGCTTTGTTGTTGTTTTTTTTTTTCTTTGCCATGCATAAGCTTTTTAGTTTGAAGTAATCCTATTTGTCTATTTTTGCTCTTGTTCTCTGTGCTTTTAGGGTCTTGTCCAAAAAAACCCCTTGCCCATTCCAGTGTCCCAAAGCACTTCCCTGTTTTCTTCCAGTAGTTTCATGGTGTCAGGTCTTAACATTTATTTAATCCACTTTGATTTTTGAAAATGAGAGCCAGGGCTTTGGCTTCATTCTCCTGCACGTGGATATCCAGTTTTCCCCACACTATTGAAAAGGCTTTCCTTTCTCCAATGCCTGTTCTCAGTACCTTTGTTGAAAATCAGTTGGCTTTAGATGTGTGGGTTTACTTCTGGGATCTCTATTCTGTTTGTTTTTTTTTTTGGGGGGGGGGGTTTGGCGGTACTGGGGATTGAACTCAGGGGCATTCTACCTCCGAGCTATACCCCCAGCCCCATTTTTTATTCTTTATTTTGAAACCGAGTCTCACTAAGTTGCGGAGTGCCTCACTAGGTAGCTGAGGCTGGCCGCGAACCCGGATCCTCCGGTCTCAGCCTCCCGAATGCTGGGATT
>PVLC010001845.1:58905-80000 GCA_004027655.1 Graphiurus murinus | reverse complement strand
GTTTTATTGGGCTGTGTGTCTTTTATGTTAACACCATGCTGTTTTGATTACTACAGCTTTGTAGTATGTTTTGAAGTCAGGAAGTGTGATGCCTCCTGCTTTGTTCTTTTTGTTCAAGATGTCTTTGGCTATTTGTGGTCCCATATAAAATTCAGAATTATTTTTATAGTTATATAGCAACTGCCATTTTGATAAGGATTGCATTGAATCTATAAATTGCTCTTGGCAATGTCGACATGAAACAATACTGATTCTTCTAATCCACAAATACAGAATGTCTTTCCACCTCTTTGTGTCCTTTTCAATTTCCTTTAGTATTGATGTATACTTTTTATCATAGAGATCTTCTACCTTTTTGGTTAACTTTATTCCTAGGTATTCATTTTGCATTTATTATAAATAGAATACTTTTCTTGATCTCTTTTTCAGCTAGTTGACTATAGCATACAGCAATGCTACTAATTTTTATATCGATTTTGTATACTAAAACTTTTCTAAGCCAGGCGTGGTGGTGTATGCTTATAATGCCAGTACTTGGGAGGCTGAGACAGGAGGATCACAGCTTGTGGCCAGCCTCAGCTGAGATCCTCCATAACTTGTTGAGATCCTGCTTCAAAATAAAGAATAAAAAATAGGGCAGGGGGGGTATAGCTCAGAGGTAAAATGCCCCTGGGTTCCATTCCCAGTACTGCAAAAAATAAAAATAAAAAATTTCTAGAACTTATTAGTTCTAGTGGTTTTTAGATGTAAATTGGAGGGTTTCTGTATATAAGGTCATGTCATTTGTAGACAATGACAATTGGATTTCTTTTCTGATTTTCTTTTGCCTCGTTGCTCTGACTAGGACTTCCAAACTATGTTGAATAAAAGTGGTAGAAGTGGGCCTCCTTATCTTGTTCCTTAGATCTGAGAAAGCTTTCAGCTTTCCTCTACTTGGTATAACGTTACATGTTGGCTTATTATAAATGGCTTTATTATGTGAGGTATGTTCCTTCTATACCTAATTTCTTTAGTATTATTATGAAATTTTGAATTTTATCGAATGCCTTCTCTGTCATAATCAGATGATCATATGGTTTGGGTCCTTCATTTTGTTGATGTGGTATGTTTACTCATTTGCACATATTGAACTATCCTTGAACATGGTGTATAATCCTTTTAATGTGCTGTTGGATTCTATTTGTTTGTTGAGGATTTTCGCGTCTGTGTTCATCAAAGATATTGCCCTGTAGTACTTTTCCTTTTTTTCTTTCTTGTGTGCTCTTATCTGATTTTGGCATTAGGGTGATTCTAACTTCATGGACTGTGTTTGGAAGAATTTCTTCCTCTTCTATTTTTTTTAAACAACTTAGAGAATCAATATTAGTTCTTTAAATGGTCAGTAGAATTCACCAGTGAAGTGAAGCCATCTGGTCCTGGGCTTTTCTAATTCAGTCTTGTTACTTACTTTGTTTAGGCTTTCAATCCATGATTCAATCTTAGGTATGTCTAGCGACCTATCCATTTCTTTTAGACTGTCATATTTGTTTGCATATAGTTGTTCTAACCTCTAATGGCCTTTTGTATTTCTGTGGCGTCAGTTGTAATGTCTCTTTTACCTGACTTGACATAGAGCCTTCTCTCTCCTTTTTTAAGCCTAGCTAAGGGTTTATTTTCAAAGAACCAACAATTTGTTTTTATTGATCTTTCATATTGTTCAGTCTTTGCTCATTTATTTCTGATCTTTATTCTTTTCTCCTAATTTAGGGTTAGGTGTGTTGTTTTAGTTCCTTGAGATGCAGCAATAGTTTGAGTTCTATTTTTTGATGCTGGCATTGACTGCTATAAACTTCCCTCTTAGTGCTATTTTTGCTGTATCCCATAGGTTTTGGTATGGTGTCTCCATTTTCCTTTATTTCAAGGAAATTTTAAAATGTTCTTCCTTGATCCACTGACTGTTCAAAAGTAGTTGTTTAACTTCCATCTATTTGTACACTTTCTGAAGGTTTCTTTGTTATTGATTCTAGCTTTATTATATACCGTATTATCTTATGTGGTCAGAAAAGATTCTCAATATTATTTCAATTTTTAAAAATTTGAGACTTACTATGTGGCCTGTCTTATGATCTATCCTGGAGAATGTTCCATGTGCAGGTAAGAAAAAATATGTATTCAGCAGCTGTTGTATATTTTGTAGATGTCTACTAGGTCCATTTGGTCTAGGGTGCAATTTAACTCCACTATTTGATTTTCTGTCTCGATTTGTCCATTGCTTAAAGTGGGGTAAAGTTCCCAACCATTATTGTATTCAACCCTCTCTTTCTTGTTAGGTCTATTAATATTTGCTTTACACGTTTGAATGCTCAGATAGTGGGAGCATACATATTTAGAATTTTTATTTTCCGGCCGAACCAACCCCCTTATTGTTATATAATGGGTTTCTTGTGTCTTTATACTGTTTTAAATTATCTGGTATAACTATGGCTATTCCTGCTTTCTTTTGGAGTTCACCTGTATGGAATATCTGATTCCATCTCTTTGTCTATGTGTGTCCTCAGAAGTGAAGTGAGTTTCTTGTAAGCAACATAGTTTTTTTTTTTTTTTTTTTTTTTCAGTACTGGGGATTGGATCCAGGGGCATTCTACCTCTGAGCTACAACCCCAGCCCTATTTTTTATTCTTTATTTTGAAACAGGGTCTCACTAAGTTGCGGAGGGCTCACTAGGTAGCTGAGGTTGGCTGCAAACCTGGATCCTCCTGTCTCAGCCTCCCAAGTACTGGGATTACAAGCATGCGCCACCACACCCAGCAAAAAGTACCTTCTTTCATACTTCTTATAGAACAGATTTGGTGGAGATATCTATCTCAGCTTTTGGGGATATATATATATATATATATATATATATATATATATATATATATATATATATATATCTCCAGTTGGATGATAGCTTAAAGAAAAGTTTGGGAGTTTGAGAACCATCTGGAAATAAACTATTCAAGGCAGAAAAGTTGGTCCAGAGCAAAGGTTTTCTAAATGTGGAACAAAGAAAATCAAGGTGAATGAAAGAGTGCTGAAATAAAGCTCTCTTGGTATTTAGCTTGGGTTTGGTATTTAATGTGTAGAATAATGACAAGGGGATTTTAAAACCTGGAAAGTGGCTTGACACGATGTTATAAACAGAAGTCTTTGAAACACAGTTGTTGAAATTATGAAGTGGCCCCAACATGAACGAGTTTTCGAGTTCATGGAATAAAATTATTTATCTATCGCACAGCAAAGGTTTGCAAAGGCTTTCTTTGGATACGAAGAAGTCACCCCCAAAATGAAGACAAATGGTTTAGTCAAGGAGAGTGTCAAGTCTATTTTCCAACCACAAATTTTGTATGTTACTCAACTAAATTCTTTGAGTCACATATTCAAGTGAAATGTTCACCTCTATAAAGTCAACACAACAAAAGCTAGTTACAAAGAAACACCTAGACATTTTATACAAAACAAATTCCAACTTCATAAATATTAAATCAAACAAGATGCTGTTACAACTTTTAAAGGTTAAGCTAATCATCGTTCCTTGATACAACAGTTTCTCATTAGTTCTGTACCAAAAGTTGAGAGCAGAGATGGTCACAAATTGTTTCCTCATCAATTAACTAAATTGCACTAAAAATAACATTGTTCCTTATACCCATTTTCTAGAAATTAAAATATTTTAACAAATATAAAACAGGTTATACCCAACAGAAAGCTTTTTAAAAGTAATTCCTAAAAGTTATGCTTATAACAGAAAAATTAAATGTGAATAAGTTCTCTGCTTAGTTTTCGATCTATGGCCAAATCCTCAATTTTATATGAAAATGGCATATAAGTCAATTACGATACTAAATATTACAGAAATCCTTGAGTGAACAGTTGACATTTTCTATGTACATGGTTAAAATACCAAGTGTTTAAAAGATTCTGGTTCCAGTATGCCAATAATATAAAAAACGTGCTAGGCAGACTGGTGACTGACTAAATGGGACAAATGACACCTGTCAGGCTAAATTCAAAGTACACAGGCAGAGCTGGCCGATGTAGACTACGCACTCGGTTGACATCTTGGAAAAGATCAAGTCATACATAGGAAATAAAGTATTTTCAATATCTTAGTGCACTCCTACAAAATTATAAGGCAGACAGTGAATGCCATCCATGGCATTGTATATGAGATTAATTCTGAGAAGATATGAAAATGTTAGAAAAGCTTTATTATACAGTATCTTAACAGGAAGCTTCATAAAGATTTCTGTGTAAGATGTTAATGTCTAGGTAGGCCCAGTGGTGCACACCTGTAATCCCAGTACTTGGGAGGCTAAGACAGGAGGATGGCAGGTTTGAAACCAGCCTTAGCAACTCAGTGAGAGCCTTTTTTAAAACAAAAAATAAGCCAGGCGTGGTGGCACACGCTTGTAATTCCAGTACTTGGGAGACTGAGACAGGAGGTCTGGGTTCACAGTCAGCCTCAGCTACTTAGTGAGGCCCTCTGCAACTTAGTGAGACCCTGTTTCAAAATAAAGAATGAAAAATAGGGATGGGAGTATAGTTTAGAGGTAGAAGACCCCAGGGTTCCATCCCTAGTACCCCCCCCAAAAAAAGAGGGCTGTAGCTCAGAGGTAGAATGCCCTTGAGTTCAATCCCCAGTACCACCACCACCCCCCAAAAATGTTGGTTTTTCGTTCCTTATAATACCCCTTTTCACAGTCTTTGGTTGTAGCACTAGCCCAACATTATTTAATCATGTTCAAGAATACAATATCTACCCAGGCATGGTGGTGTGTGCCTGTAATCTGAGTAGTTGGGAGGGTGAGACAGGAGGATTGCAGGTTCCAAGATAGCTTCAGCAATGTAGCTAGCGGGACCATTTCAAAACAAAAAATAAAAAGGGCTGAAGGTAGAATGCCCCTGGGTTTAATTCCCAGTACCAAAACAAAAACAAAAACAAAAACAAAAAACATAAAAACCCACAAGATTTTTGTAAATCCCTCTTTCCACCAAGAGCTTTGTTCACCTCTCAAAACCACCTTTGTAGCTGGGCATGGTGGTACATGCCTGTAACCTCAGTACTTCGGAGGCTGAGATAGGAGGATCAAAGATTCAAGACCAGCTTCAGCAACTTAGACTTCCTGCAGCCCTCTAAGACCCTGTTTCAAAACAAAAAGATTCAGTAGGGCTAGGGATGGAGCTCAGAAGCAGAATGCCTCTGGATTCAATTCCCAGTACCACCAAAAACAAACAAATAAACGAACAAAAAAAACCCCAAACCAAAGAGAACATGCCTTTGGTTTGGACTTACCGAATCTGTCATTTAAATTACAGGAGCCTCACGGGAAGGGCACTGAGCTGTGGTCGGCAGCATGGGAACTCCCCCTGCGTGACCTTTCCAGTTTCACCTTTCCTCATCTGAGGTCCTTCCTAGGTTGAAATTCTTTAATTCTAAGATCCTCGGTTAGATAAAGGCTTTAAAGCGGGCACCTCGCCCATTTCGGACACCCTGCGGCTATTAAAGCCAGTCCCTCCTTCCATCCCTGAGGAGCGAGGAGCCAGGCTGCCTTCCACCTTCTCCCCCATTCCCTCTCACGCCCTGGGCTCCCACTTCCCAGTCAACGTTCAAGGAGACCTCCATCAGTGCTGACAGCTCCCTCACACCACAAATGGTCAAAGGAGATGTCAAACCATCTTTTGACATTAAAGTATAGTTTACCTACGTAAGCCACAGCACATCCACACAGCTTTTGTGGATTTATTTCCTTTCCTGTCCATAGACAGAAACATTTGCTGTTTTTCGAATAATCTATTCAATTTGATGCTTTGGGATATTTAACCACAAACAAAACCCACATTTTGAGGACAAGGTAGGTAACAGACTGACAGATTGGCTGTCCCGGTCAAAGCAAAGAGTCAAAATGTACAAGCCTTTCAAAGTTTCATTAACTCAAAATGTTAACTATTCATCACTAAATAGGTATCTCTCAAAGGATTGTGAGAATATTTTTGTCTTACTAAATATGGATCACCAAACATTAGTTTTTTAATTTTCATTTATCGGTCATGATATGTATACGGAAAACATTTACAGAAATACAAAAAATAAAAACTCCTCTAAACTACTACATTAAAAACAAAGGTGAACAAAACCATACAGAATAAAATAAAATCATCAGTACAAATGAAAATTAACAGCGAATGTCATACTCACACATCAAAGTGGCCGGTCAGCAAAATTATGATGGCGTCTGGCCACCGAGAGAGACAGGGCCTCAACCAGGAGAACGCAGGCCGCGCGGCTCCGCCCTCCTCCTGGGCCCTCACGCCCCGGTCCGTTTCACACTGGGGTACCAGTGCAGCAGGCTGCGGGACGTAGCCAACCGCGCCGCGGCTCCCAGCGCAGCAGTGGCTGTACTTCGAGGAATGTAGAGCTTCTGAGAAATTTTATGCTCGGGGGACAAAATCAAAGACAGCTGGTCCATGGCTCCTTGACTCTTGTCCTTGAACACGGCAATAGCATGGCTCCTAGAAAAATCTTCCTCCTGTTGGCTCCCTGGAGAGCTTTCCACTAAAAATGAAAGAAAACACGAGTCTTTTCAAGGGGTTCTGACTCACTGCCCGCCCTCTCCCATCCAAATTCTTTAGCAACATGAAGTGTCCCATCACGTTTTCTGTTAGATGGGGACAGGCACCAACGGCAGTTGGAAAGGATGACACTGAGATACCAGCCAACAGGCGCTGGGGTAGAGTAAATTCTTGTCAGGAGGAAGAGGCACGTACGAAACAAGGAAGGGAACACCGATTTCCAGGAATGTCATAAAAATGAACTGGATAAAATTCAAATCCCAGAGAAAAGCCCACGGTGCTCTTATTTTTTCCAGCACTGAGCAACATGGCGTCGTTCGTCCGGCCTTCTCTACTGCCGCAGTGCTCCCAAGTACAAGTCTGTGCCAGGGTGAAAGCCCAACTGTGCACGCTGGTGGCTGAGGAGCGCCAGAGCTGGGCACCAGCCGTGAATGACTGCCTAGGCACTAGCCTGAACTGAGAGGAAATAACCCTTACGTAACAGGAAACTTCTGGAACTTCAATGTCCAAGCGTTCCCAACAGCTAGGGGATGTGAGGAGTTCTGGGGCGAGTGCTTTGGGCCGCCCTGGTCTTAAGGAGGCAGACTGGAGCTATTTACTTCTCCCTGCTATGAGAGAAGGAGCTTCTGCTGGCATCTAAGCCAACTCACTGCTTCCTTGAGAAAGGCCTGCTTTAAAAACAAAACAAAACAAAGACAAGCTGGTATTTCACTTGTAATACCAGTACTTGGGAGGCTGAGGCAGGAGGATCATGGATTCAAAGCCAGCCTCAGCAACTTAGTGAGACCTTGTTTCCAAACAAAAAATAAAATAGGTCTGGGGGTGTAGCCTAGAGGTAGAAGGCCCCTGGGGTTCCATTCCCAGTACCACCAAAAAAAAAAAAACCAGAATGAGACATTTGGAAAATCTCCAAATAGCTGGAAATTAAATGACATACTTCTAGATAACCAATGGGTCAACAAGAAAACTAATGAGAGAAATTTCAAATACTTTGAACTGAATGAAAATGAGAACATGATATATCAAAATTTGTGGGATGTATTCTATCATTAAACACATATATTAGAAAATGAAAAGGCTGTAAAATGAATGATCTAAGGTTTCAAACTGAAAAACTAGAAAGATAAAATTCTGCCCAGCCTCAGCTACTTAGTGAGGCCCTCCACAACTTAGTGAGACCCTGTTTCAGAATAAAGAATAAGAAATAGGGCTGGGCGTGTAGCTTGGAGGTAGAATGCCCCTAGGTTCAATCCCCAGTACCACACACACACAAAAAAATTCTGCCCAAAGTGAGTAGAAGGAAGGAAATAATTACAATCAGTGAAGAAACCAATAAAATAGAACACAAAAACAATGGAGAAAAATCAGTGCACCCGAAGGCTGGCTACCTGAGATCAATAAAACAGATAAACCGAAGGTGGTACAAACTAGCAACAACAGGAAAGAAATGGGAGCTCGAGCATCACTAGATTCTGCATATATTAAAATAGAGAATGATATGAATAATTTTAATAGATTTTACTGCCTAGAGGAAGTAGATAAATTCCTTGAAAGAGAAAACCTCTATGGTTTACTCAAGGGGGGGGGGGAAAGTTGAAGAACAATTGAGCCAAAAATAAGATGAGACAATGCTAAAGCCAGCAATCTTTCAAGGTACGTTCTGAAAGAGATAAATGAAGGGTTTTTTTAGCAACAGGGCAAAATATCAGATATGCTGATTGAGAGCATGAACGAGTGTATGCAAACCTACCAGAACCAGAGTGTTTTTCCGGGGAGTCGACCTCTGAAGACGCTGGGCTGGGGGCCGCTGTGGGAAGCTGAACTTGCTTCGGCCGAGCTGGGCTCCCTTCCGACTGCTGCGACTGGATAAGCGAGATGTAGAACTTTTCCAGTTTGGGCAGTGTGGAAGGATCCGAAGAACCCTTCAGGCTGGGCTGCTGCGTGAGTGGGAGAAGCAGGGCAAAGGCATCAAAGGGAGTGCCCATGTCACAAGAATTAGGCCTTCCTGTTTCCTTACTTATACACAGAATACAAATACTTTATGTAAAAATTAATAAACGCCTTGCTTTCAAGGACCCAGACGCTCTCTAGGGACCTCAAGCCCTCCTTTAGCTCAACATCAATTCGAGCAATCCTAGGACACACACCCGGCAAGGAGGAGCTGAGTGCTTGCCGGGCCCTGGGGGAGGTTGTCTGCGTGAGTCTTTCTCATTTAATCATCAGAGCAGCATGCAGGTAGGTGTTAAGTCCTTTTTCACTTAGTACTGCTTTTTACAGAGAGGCTGAGTTATCCAGTGCCCACCAGTACACGGCAGTCCTGTTCTCTGTGCTCCACCCCACCACCTCCCAGGAAGACACGGTCCCTGTCCCTTGGGAGGGACACAGCACCTGTGCAGCCGGCCACGAAGAGAGGCCTCAGCTGGATTCTGCAGTGAAGAAAACGCAGGGGACACAAAGGGAGGCTCCTCAGGAGTGACAGGAAGACAGGAGCTTCCTGGGGATGGCACCTGAACTAAAGTGCTGGAGTCCCTGCGATCCTCCTGTCTCCGCCTCCCAGGTACTGGGTTCACAGGTGCACCACAGTGCCCAGCTCACCTGAGTCTTGATAAGGTACTAAGACAACTCATGGGGAAAGAATCACTGTGCCGAGACAACTGAATGTCCACAGGCAAAGAGTGAAGGAACACTCCTGTCCCACTCCATACCACAAAAACCTCAGAACGGGGCAAAGTCCTGAATACAAGGGCTAAAACTCTAAAACTCAGAAGAACGAACCAGTGTGAACCTTTGCAACCTTGGATTAGGCAATACGTTGTAGATAATGATGCCAAGAGTTCAGTTAACGCTGGGCATGGTGGTACACATTTGTAATCCCAGCATTTGGGAGGCTGAGACCAGAGGATCTGGGTTCGCGGCCAGCCTCAGCTACCTAGTGAGGCACTCCACAACTTAGTGAGACCCGGTTTCAAAAAAAAAAAAAAAACGAATAAAAAATAGGGCTGGGGGTATAGCTCAGAGGTAGAATGCCCCTGAGTTCAATCCCCAGTACCACAAAAAAAAAAAAAAAAAAAAAAAATAGGCAAAGGATATGAAAGATGTTTTGCCAAAGAAGATAAACAGATGGCTCTAATAAGCACATGAAAAGATGCTCAGCATCATCAGCCATCAGGAACATGCAGGTCAGAATCATAATAAATACCCATTACTATGGCTATAATAAAAAAGGAAAGCATTGGTGAAGATGTGGAGAAGCCAGAACCTTCATATGATGCTGGTGGGAATATAAAATGGTTCAACTGTTCTGGAAAACTGTACGCAGTTCCACAAAATGTTGAAAACATAGTGGTTTCCTACGGCCTAGCAATTTCACTCCTAGTTAATATACCTAAGAAAAATTAAAACACATGTCCACACACAAATTTGTACCTGAATGTTCTCAGCTACATTATTCATAACAGCTAAAATATAAAAGCAGTCAAAGTTCCCAACGGATGAATGGATAAGTAACATGTTACATCATACAACGGAATATTAATCAACCATAAAAGAAGTGAAGTGCTTATTCACGCTGCAACACGGGTGAACCTCGAAGACATTATGCTAAGGGAAAGAAGCACCGTGAACACCACACCCTGCAGGACATTACAGGAAATGTCCTCACCAGGCAAATCTGTAGGGACGGAAAGCGACTCGTAGTTGGTTAAGGCTGTGAAGGATGGAGGAGGGGTTAACTGCTAATGGGTATGGGGTTTTTGGGGGGATGATGAAAATGTTCTAGACTGGATAATAGTTATGGATGCACAAATCTGTATAATAAACACATTGAATTTTACACATATAGTGGATTATAGCGGCATATTAATTATATTTCAATAAAGATGTTATTTTAATAAAAGCTACATGAGAAACAAAATATAAAAGCCTATCTTCTCCTAAAACTAAACCCATAACCTCAAGAATCCTAAACTTCTGGCAAAGACTATTCTATGTAATACAGAATAACTTTATCATTGCTGTCACACGGAGTAACCATATTCTGCAGGACATACATCACTCAGAAGATTCATCTTCCCCAAATCAGCTTTTTAACAAGTCTTTAAAGATGTGAACCCTTTATTTTCAGTGTAACACACAAAGGCCTTGAAGGCCTGGTAGCCAGGTTTCCTGATTTACAAACTATCTCGCTGTTTTCAAAATGCTCATCACAGATGTGAGAGGCGTGAGACAAACAAGTTTTGTGCTGGGGTTACTGTTTCCTGCCGTGGCATCAGGAAAGGAGAAACTGGTCTATAGTGTAAGACAGATACAGAGCTTAAGATTCATGGCTCAGTTATGTGAAGTGCCTGTTTTTCTCTATCCCTAACACTATGATTTTCTTCTGAAGAGTTGAATTAATTTTAAAATCAATATACATTTTAGGCTGAGACAGAAATCACTATCCACAATTGTACTTTCTAAGGATGAAAGTACTTACTCATGTAACTTGTCACAATAATGCTCATTAGATATTTACCTTTTGAATCCTGGTTGTACCATTATTTTTTTCTTGAGTGCCTAGCCCCTCTGTTTTTTTAATTCCTACTTTCATTCCATTCACAAGGCCTGAAGACTGCCACGAATCATCCCACGTATCTTTGTTTGCAGACAAACACAAATCCTAAAAGAAAAAAAAAAACTAATAATGAACTATGATACAGTAACACATGATCCAAAAAGAGGTTAAATTGGGCAAAGTAAAGGGAAGGAAGAAATGTGTATTAAATAAGAAAGGAATATATTAGCTTTCTAAGTCAGTGTGACTTTCATTCTTGCTGTATTGGTCTAAACTCAATTATCTTCAACTCCTCTGAACACTTGAATTTCATAAAAATAAATACAGCCCTCTATAGTATTTAATATCATTATGATGGCTACATGCTTTTTCATGATCATCTAGTACTTAAAAAGCATTATAAATACTAAGGAACAACTTAACTGCAGATATTTCTTCTTATAAACAGTGGAAGATGAATTAAATTTCAATATATAGTTAAGTACAACATGTGCAAGTACCCTAACATCAGAAACTCCAAGGTTTTATTGTAAGACTAACGCAACAATAAAATCAGAGAAAATAGTTTCAAGTTTATCGACCCTAAAGCTATGATGAGAGCCAATGATAAACAAAACTCATAATGCTCGAAGAGGCAGATGTGTACAATAAGCCTGTGGTTTATTCCCCTCTGAGGGAACCTCTGTCCCTCACCTACCACTACCATTTAAAAAAATCACGTACTAGCCAGGCGTGGTGGTGCACGTGTGCAATCCCAGCATCTGGGAGGCTGAGACCAGAGGATCCAAGTTCGAGGCCAGCCTCAGCTACCTAGTGAGGCCCTCTGCAACTTAGTGAGACCCTGGGGGTATAGCTCGGATGTAGAATGCCCCCGAGTTCAATTCCCAGTACCGCAAAAAAAAAGTACTGTTTTGAATTAGGGCCTGATAACTCCTTTTGAATCCCAGAATGTATAGCTTTCTTAAGGCCTGTACAATTAAATTTCCTTTTCCAGTAATGATTTGCTTTCTCTTATCCCAGGGAGCTAACCTGCTGTGCTGTTGGTTCACATGACAGATATTGTTTCTCTCCACCAAGGCCGGAGGGGAACAGACGGGAGGCAGCGGCACCTCCTTTTCCCCCTTTCGCCTGCGGCGGCAGCCAGGTCTCATCCCAAACATCGTCCCCTATGGTCACCGACTCCAGGCACGGCATTCCGGTGGGGATCTCGTCCTAGGATGTATCAGAGGACAAGAAAAGCCTGTCACTTAGAGGTCCAATATGAGTACATTTTAAAATTTATAATTTTTCCTGGCTCCAAGTAAAGATGACATTTGAATACACAGTTTATTACTCTTTCCCTCCTGAAATACCACCAAAATAAGAAGAAATTTAAGGTACAAACTTCAAGGTCAAAGAAAAGAGGAGAGGAGAAAACACATTCTGGATATAGGAAGCTGAAAATTGGTTAGAGTCCTGAGCTTGTAGTGGGAAAACTGAGAAAGCAACCCAAATGTAGACCCTGGGTATCTTAAAAGCTCAGGAATCATACCACGGGGTTCTGAGAAGTGAAGGAGTAAAGTGGAATGAGGCCCAGCGCACCGGTTAGGAGTCAGTGTGGGAAGCAGCGAGATCTTCAGACTCCCGGCCCTACTCTAAGGACTCACGCAACTGGACTTCTCCCACCTGCTGCAGGACCACAGGATCCTCTGGAGGGTAAAGCTGAAGGTGGAGCAAGCATACGAAGAAAGAGGAATGAACCCAAGATTCCTACACTGAATACTGAAATCCTTGGTCCTTTTCAAGAGGGCAGGACGGGGGTGAGAGGGAAAAGTGCATGAACTGGAAGGCAGGTCCATATAATTGTCCAATCTGAACATGAGTAACAAAGATTGGGGAAAAAAAACCCAAAAAACACCCAAAGATTTAAAAAACAGCCTCAGAGGTTTGTGGGACAATACCAACATATTTAACACTTGTGTAATCAAGGACCCAGAAGGAAAAGAGAAAGAATGCAATGTAGAAAAACAAGTTGGGGCCGGGGCTGTATCTCAGCGGCAGAGTTCTTGCCTAGCACATGTAAGGCCTTGGGTTCAATCCCAGTACTGCAAAACAAAAGGAAACAAAACAACTACAAAAGCCATGCTGTGATACTACCACACACTTACGAGAATGGCTAAATAAAAGTTACTGGCAATACCAAGTGCTGGAAGGGTGTGAAGCAACTGGAACTCATACTGCTGGTGGGAATGCAAAACTGTACAGCCTTTCTGGAGAACAGTTTGAGCGACACTTTTCACATGACCCAGCAGTGCCACTCCTGGGTATTTCCTCTATTTAAATGAAGTTTACGTTCACACAAAAACCTGTACACAAATATTTGAAGCAGCTCTACCCATAGTCACCCCAAACTGAAAACAACCCTAATGTTTTTCAGCGGGTAAAGAGATGTCCAAATGTGGTATAACCATGCAATAAAATACCACTCAGCAGCTGATAGCTTGACTTAAACTCTTGCTACACACTACAACTTGGGTGAACCTCAAAGGTGCCGCACTGAATGAAAGATGCCAGTCTCAAAGGTTTTCTACTGTACGATTCCAGTTATAAGATAGTCCTAGAAAGGTAAAACTAAAGTGTTTATATGAAGGGAGTTATTTCAGGTAATGGAGTTATTCTGCATTGTCTTTGATACTGATTATAAAAAATTACACTTGTTATTGGGAAGGGGGCAAATGGGGGGTGGGGGGCACCAAGTGCTGTGTGCATGTATGTCATTGTCAACATGATTTACATTACAATGTGAGACTATAATGCACCAATAAAACACTTTTTTTTTTTTTTTTTTTTTGGCGGTACTGGGGATTGAACTCAGGGGCATTCTACCTCCGAGCTATACCCCCAGCCCTATTTTTTTATACTTTATTTTGAAACCGAGTCTCACTAAGTTGCAGAGTGCCTCACTAGGTAGCTGAGGCTGGCCGCGAACCCGGATCCTCCGGTCTCAGCCTCCCGAATGCTGGGATTACAAGCGTGCGCCACCACGCCCGGCTTAAAACACTTTTTTTTGTGTGTGTGGTACTGGGGATTGAACTCAGGAGCATTCTACCTCCAAGCTACACCCCCAGCCCTATTTTTTATTCTTTATTTTGAAACAGGGTCTCACTAGGTAGCTGAGGCTGGCTGCGAACCCGGATCTTCTGGTCTCAGCCCTCCCAAATGCTAGGATTACAAGCGTGTACCACCACACCCGGCTTAATAAAACACATTTAAAAAAAAAAGGAAAATTACACTTGTATAAAAGTGACAGAAAAGCCGGGCGTGGTGGCGCACGCTTGTAATCCCAGCATTTGGGAGGCTGAGACTGGAGGATCCGGGTTCACAGCCAGCCTCAGCTGCTTAGTGAGGTATTCTGCAACTTAGTGAGACTCGGTTTCAAAATAAAGAATAAAAAACAGGGCTAGGGGTGTAGCTTGGAGGTAGAATGCCCCTGGGTTCCATCCCCCCCCCAAAAAAAGTGACAGAAAGTATACCAAAAGAGAGACAATTTTACTGTACATTAGTTTTAAAAAGAAATATTTATAAAAAGTAGGAGTTATGCGGGAAATGAACAGGTGTCATAGTGCACTGCCTGGCTGAGCCGTGAATAGCATTTACATAGTCATAACAACATAAATGCTGAATGATGATCTGATGCAAAGTCAAGACACTGTATTAGTAAGATAGAAGGTGGGGAGCGGACACAGGCTGTGCTGCTGGTAGGGGAGGGATGAACGAGAACTACACCCTCACCATTGCCATGGGAAGTGCACTGATAACGAAAAAAGAAAAATCAGGAAACAGTATGTTATTTAGGTAAATTCTCAAAGCAGTAGCTAAAAGAGATGAAAATGATTGTTTTAGGAAATAAGAAACACAGGAGAAAGGGTTATGGAAACTCTAGGCTAGGTGTATATCAACATTCAAATAAGTTTTCCAAAAATAGTTGTAAACATTTTCCCCCATACTGCTTCTCAACTCCAGTATCTAAGCATTGCATAATTTTTTTTTTTTTCTTTTTTGTGGTAAGGGAATTAAGCCCAGGGGCATTCTACCTGAGTTACATCCCTACCCCTGGTTTTATTTTTTTATTTTTAAAGTGTTTCACTAAATTGTAGAGGGCTGCACTAAATTGCTGAGGCTGGCCATAAACCTTTGATCCTCCTGTCTCAGCCTCCCAAGTACTGGGACTACAAGTGTGAGCCACCACGCCTTGCTGTACTTCATGGGAATGAACACAGGGGTGTTCTACCTCCAAGCTATACTCCCAGCCCATTTTTAATTTTTGTTTTGAAACAGGGTCTTGTTAGGTTGCTGAGAGTCTAAGTTGCTGAGGCTGGTCTTGAACCTGCGATCCTCCTGTCCTAGCCTCCCAAGTACTGGGGGGAGGTGTGTGCCAGTATACCCAGCCTTGTGCTACATAATTCTTGAAGATGGCCAACAGCTATGTGAGAGTTTCCTTTTCTGTTATCAAAGTTATGTTGCTGCAAATTTGGTCTCAGTGACTACTGAAAAGAGAAACTGTCATTTTTCTGTGAGATGTAATTTCTGACACTAAGAGCAGTGGGCCTTAAAAGAGCTATTTTATTTCAGCCTTCATTTGTGAATTATATTACATTTTTCAAGACAACCTCCTTTTCCTTCTCCTACCTCACTCTCTTCCTTCAGATCCTTTGGCTCTGGGATGGACCACTTTGGATTTTCCTCACAACTCTTGTGGATTTTCAAAGAACTGAAGTCAGAATTCTTTAATGGCTCCTCTGACACAGATTTAAGGTGACTTAAAGACTTTTCATCATTAATATCTTGCTAGTAGATATGAAAGAGAAATTATTTTGTCTTCTACATTAATGTTGTTTCCAAAATCTACATGCCTACAAATTCTGTTGGGAATTCTTTCCTATGATTCATTCGAATGCTGCTTTATTTTCTAACTTGATCTGTGATGTGAGATCTTCCCATTCTATAAAACTACTTCAGGCAACAAACACTGAGCACATACTATCAAATGTCTATAGGGTAGCTCTGTGGATAAGAAAGCCAACAGGTTCCGACTATCAAGGAACTCAAAACATACTGGGAAAACACACAATCAGGTAATTACGGTACAGTCTTTTAAGTAGAGCCACCATAGAGATATGCTGAAAACATTATTAAGGGAGGGTGTTTGAGAAGATGCAATAAAGTAGATAAAGCAAAGGGTTAGGATGCTCAACAGACACGGAGGAATGAGCAAGGGTAGGTGTGGGTGGCATATGGAAATCCTGCTACATCAAACAAGAACTGAGGTAAGATCAGAGTTTTATCTTTTGTACAAAAAGATAGTCTTTTATTTCTAAGACTGAACTATGACTATTTGAAGACATTCTGAAAATATTACAGGTGGAATTCAATTCACTATTTAAGAATGAGGAAATAGAGTTCTTCTAAACCAGTAATAATGACTAAGAAAAATTTAGACTCGTTGGTCAAACCAGCTCTTTTTTTTTTTTTTTTTTTTTTGGCAGTACTAGGGATTGGACCCAGGAGCATTCTACCTCTGAGCTACACCCCTATCCCTATCTTTTTATTCTTTATTTTGAAACAGGGTCTCACTAAGCTGGAGAGGGCCTCACTAAGTAGCTGAGGCTGGCCGCAAACCCAGATCCTCCTGTCTCAGCCTCCCAAGTACTGAGATTACAAGGGTGGGGTACCACATCCAGCTTCTAATTGATTTAACATTAACTAGAAATCTAAAATCCTTTGATTGGTCTGAGTGTGGTGGCACATGCCTGTAGCCCCAATTACTTGGGAGGCGGGAAGAGGAAGATTTCAAGTTCGAGGCCAGCCTCAGCAACTTAGAAACACCGTAGGCAACCTAGTGAAACCCTGTTTAAAAATTAAGAAAAAAAAATAAAGGACTAGGGTAAAAGGACAGCCTCCTGTCAAGCCTTGTTTCAAAACGAAATATAAAATAGGGATGTGAATGTAGAATGCCCCTGGGTTCAATCCCCAGTACCACAAAAAATAAATAAAAAATAAATTAGCTAATATATTTCAGTACTTAGAATAGTGCCTGTGATGTAGTATAAGTTCAATAAATATAGTTATTCCTTGGGATAGAATAATATATAATAAAAAAGGATATTGTGATGATACTCTTATTATTGTGTGGGGAGAGTGTGGGCAAAATGTCTGCAGAAAAAGTAAGAAATGAGAACACTCGAAGGAGCTGAGCTGTGCAGGGAGAAGAACCCCTGGAGTGGTCTAAGGGAAGTCACGACGACAGGAGGGCAGCAAGGGAACTGAGAACACAAGGGGAATCATTGGGGAGGGGGCACCACTAGGGCAAAGCTTTGAGAGACAGAGTAATTGTTACAATCGTGCAAAATTCCCAAACTTCTGCCTTGGCTCCCTCATCTATAAAACGAGGATAACTATGATTAATAAAAGGAATTATAATAATATTGCAAAAACCTCTTACCAGGGTATGTACATCACTGTCTTTGGATTGTGGACTTATTTCTCGGTCTTCATTAAAATAGTGCTGCTGAGAAGGATAACCCAGTTCTGTCAGGACAACATCATCTGACCCTCCACTGGATTTAGTATATAAAGCTAAAGGGTTTAGGTCTCTGAAACCCTAGGATTAAAAAAAAGAAGAAGAAAAAAAAAAAAAAAAGAGGGAGGGTTTAATAATGCAACAGAGAGGGAAGGTGATAAAAGTAGCACTTCATAATTTTCAAATGCTGTGGAAGTATATGATCTTCTAAAACTCAATAGTTTCTCCACAAACTGGGTGTGATGGCACATGACTATAATCCCTACTTGGGAGGCTAAGACAGGAGTATCACAGGTTCTAGGCCTGCCTCAGGAACTTAGTGAGGTTCTCAGAAACTTAGAAATAACCTGTTTCCAAATAAAAAATAAAAATAGGGCTAGGGGTGTAGTTTGGAGGTAGAATGCCCCTAGGTTCAATCCCGAGCATCACATCACACACAAAATAATGTTTCCCCAAATTAATATGTTTACAGTTACAACATTAATATTAGCAGCGATATAGATACCACTGTCAATAGCTATAAGAGAGCACTATTTTTCTCTAGGATGACCTTACATAACTACTTTGAGGTAAGAAAACATTTAATCATTTATTTTAAAGTATTCACATTCTCAGGACAATTAGTGATCTAAAAATTGAGAGTGCTCTACATCAAGAAGCCAGGAATCAAATGGATGTCTCTAAAATTAAAGAAAAAAAAATCAAATAACCTTCTGTATTAAGTTCACTTATCTTTTTCAGAGATCAAACAAAATGTGTTACAAAATTATTCCAGACTGCTTTACCTTAGAAGGAACATTTTCTCGACATACAATAGCATGGCCCTCTGTTCTCAAGACATGATGGAAATAGACATCTTCATTTGAGGATGTATCACACAGAAAAATGTTAAGGATTCCATCTATATATTCATCCACTACCCCGACTAATGGCTTCAAACCACATAACTTCTGGAACTGCAAAATAGCTCTGGATGTCCAGTGTTCCTGAAATATAATCAAGACAGTAGACTTAGGTAATAGATTAAAACATGAATTATAGTAACAGTATACAAAAATGAACTCCTGATAAATTAGAGCTGTAAGTGGAAAAAAAAATAACTAGAATTTCACATAAGATACTTTGTGTGTGTGTGTGGTACTGGGAATTGAATCCAGAGGCATTCTACCTCTGAGCTACACCCCGAGACTGATTTTATTTCTTATTTGGAAACAGGGTCTCACTAGGTTGCTGAGAACCTCACTAAATTGCTGAGGCTGTTCTCAAACCTACGATCCTCTTGCCTCAGCCTTCCAAGTACTAGGATTACTAGTGTGCACCACCGTGATGCATGGCTCACAAGATACTTATGATTTGGGAATGAGTAACATCAAGATACGATGATTTGGGAATGAGTAATGTCAAGATAAAGAAAAATGTGATTATGGGAAAAAAATAATAATTTGATGAAGAACTCCTATTTTCAGAAATAGTAAATTAGACTATTATAAGACCAACCTTCCCATAGAGAAAAAACAAAAACTAGGTAAAATTTTTTTTAGTGTTTACAAAAACATGGAAGAAATGACACACTAGTAAGGTCAGGCCAGAATTGAAGGGAAAGTGGAAATTACTTGTGCTTTAGGGTACCTGCTAATGCAGGCAAATTTGAACTTTGAGGATCTAACAGGTCAAAGGCGACAGATTTCAAACCCAGGGTCCAGCACAGTAAGGAGTCTTGAGGGGAAGTTTCCTTTGTTAAGCTGGGGAGGGGAAGGGGAACTAGCCTTCCCATGGATGTGCAGCTCAATTTTCACACTACCAGAGTGCTCCACAAATCCTCAGTTGTTCATGTACCATGGTTCCAGCCTGGTGGAACGCCTAGGCACCTTGGCAGAAGCAAATCTAAGTCCTCTCTGGAGTAGACAACCTGAGCCTACACTGTTCAACCATTCAAGACAAATAACTTTTCAAAGACAATGAACAACACACAAGCAAAATAAAAGGACACACAAGGAAAAATGAGCAGAAACCACATGACTGGAGCAAACCCTCAAAATCTTAGGCATTTCAATGTCTCAACAAATTATAAAACTAAACTTACTATGCTTAATACAAAATCCCAACAAAAACAAAACACAGCTGAACTGGGAAGCTTCTGCAGAGGTCAGCATTCTTTAAAAACTGATATTGCCAAACTAAGAAATTTCAGAAAGTAAAAATACAATAACCAAGACCAAAAGCAAAACCCTCAGAGATTAAGTAGCAAATCAGATAGAATTAAAGAACAAACTAGTAAAGTGGAAGATAATTTGTAAAAACAAAACAAAAAACAAAAAAACCCAGCCCAGTATAGAAAGACAAATGGATGTAAAAAATACAAGAGAGAGCTAAAAGATACGGAGGAAGCCCGGCATCAGATCCGGCTATGCGGGAGGCCAAGACAGAAAGATCACAAGTTCCTGACCAGCCTGGACAATTTAGCAAAAACTATCTCAAAATTAAAAAAATAAAAAGGACTGGGGGTGTAGCTCAATGATAGAGTGACCCTGGGATCAATTTTGGTACAAAACAAACAAAAAAACAACAAAACAAAATAAAGAGAATTCATTTGGTTGAAAAATATACTGAGCTCTTACTAGTAGTTCACCAAACACCAATTTAGGCATCAGAGATTCAGTGGTGAATAAGACAGACAATGTTCCTGATTTTAGGAACTTATACTGTTTTGTTTAAATGAAAAAAACAAGACGATAGTAGACAGTGAGAAGACAAAACAAGCTGACTCGAGGGAAAGGATGCACTTTAAATTGGTTGGTGAGACATAAAGAATGAAATCATGTCATTTGCTAGAAAATGACAGGACTGGTGGGCATCATTATGAGATCAGTCACTCACAAAGCCAAGGATCATATGTCTTCTCTCATATGTAGAAGCTAGAGAGAAAAAATAGGAAAACAGACCTCATAAAAATAGGCGAGAGATGAGTAGTGGAAAGGGACCAAAGGTAGGAGGGGGAGGGGAGGTGGGATAAAGGAAACAGACCAAATTATGGTATGTGCATATGTGAATGTATTGCTAGGAATCTCACTATTGTGTAAAATTGTAATGGGCCAATTTAAAAAATTTAGAGGTTGGGGAGTTAGCTCAGTGGCAGAGTGCTGCCCTGGGTTCAATCCTTGGCCTTGAAAAAAAAAAACCAAAAAAAAAAAAAAAGTGAGCCGGGCGTGGTGGCGCACGCTTGTAATCCCAGCATTCGGGAGGCTGAGACCGGAGGATCCGGGTTCGCGGCCAGCCTCAGCTACCTAGTGAGGCACTCGCAACTTAGTGAGACCCTGTTTCAAAATAAAGAATAAAAATAGGGCTGGGGGTGTAGCTCGGAGGTAGAATGCCCCTGAGTTCAATTCCCAGTAC
>PVLC010001845.1:33928-58805 GCA_004027655.1 Graphiurus murinus | reverse complement strand
GAGTTAAAAATTTTAAAAATAAAAACATTGGCTGGTGAAGAAAGTTCCTTTTGAGGAAATCACAGGAAGGACAACCATGAAATTACTGCTTTGACTAAACTATTCCAGTGACCAGAATGGACAAAAGCCCTAAGCAGAAGGAGTTTAGGAAGCAAATAGGAAGGAAACAAAAGAGAGACACCCCACCACCTCCACCACCACCACCGCCGCCAAAAAGAAGCCATTTGGCAGATATGAGAGTAATGAGCATTGGTGACAAGTGGGTCAAAAATACAGCCCTGGAGCAGGGCGTGGTGGTGCATACCTGTCATCCTGGTACTTGAGAGGCTGAGACAAGAGGATCACAAGTCGAAGTCAAGCGTGGGCAACTTAGTGAGACCCTGACTCAAAATTAGAGAGGAAAGAACCCCAAAAAGGGCTGAGGATATACCTCAGTGGTAGAATACTTACCTAGCACTCCTAGGGCCCTGAGTTCAATCCCCAGAACCACTAAAACAAAAAACCTTCGCATACATTATTTATAGCAGAATCACTGTCCAATGAAGATACAATGCATATTTAGCTAATAGATTACTATGAATCTATTAAAATAGAAAACTTAACATATACTTATGCTATAATGCTGAGTTAAAAAGTACAATATAAAATATATTATGATTACTATTTTAGCTACCACTAAAAATTCTTAAAAAAAAAAAAAACCCTCACTTCCAACATCCCATAAAATAACCTGGAAGAAACACACACCAAATTCCCAAACTGGATGTGTCTGAATGGTTGAATTATAGGTAATTTTTTTTTGTCTTCTTTGCTATACCTTTCAAATCTAAATATTAAAAAAATAGCCCACTTAAATGTAAAAAAACTGATAAATTATGTAGGTTAAACAGACAAATATATTGGTGTAATAAGCCCGCAGGTATAAGTAAGAGTTCTGAGGGTAAAAGGAGCCTAAGATAATTGTAGCTACACAAACACACCGTGTGGATGTAAACCATCCCACTCTAGTCCCTCCCTGATGTTGCAGGAGAGTTCTCTTAAAAACAGACACCTAGCCGGGCATGGTGGCGCACACTTGTAATCCCAGCATTCGGGAGGCTGAGACGGGAGGATCCGGGTTCGAGGCCAGCCTCAGCTACCTAGTGAGGCACTCTGCAACTTAGTGAGACTCAGTTTCAAAATAAAGAATAAAAAATAGGGCTGGGGGTGTAGCTCAGAGGTAGAATGTCCCTGAGTTCAATCCCCAGTAACACACACAAAAAAAATTAAAAATAAAAATAAAAAAAGAGACACCCAGCTGGGCGTGGTGCTGCACACTTGTAATCCCAGTACTTGGGAAGCTGAGGAAGAGGATCGTGGGTTCACGGCCAGCCTCGGCTACTTAGTGAGGCCCTCCGCAACTTAGTGAGACCCTGTTTCAAAATAAAGAATAGAAACATAGAGCTGGGGGTGTAGCTCGGAGGTAGAATGCCCCTGGGTTCAATCCCCAGTACCACACAAAAAAAACCCAAAACCAAAAAACAAATCCAGATGCCCGCCTGTGGCAGTTCCCCCGTATCTAAAGGACAGCAGCACCCCGACTTCTGAGCATGCTAGTCAAGTAAAGCTTGAGCCATTTTCTCTGCCAACATTTGCCATGTACCCACTCCAGCTAATTCTAGGTTCCATGCCAAACAGAACTGCTTACAATTCCTCAAATTTGAAATGTTCACCATAGGCTCCCTTTGCCTGGAATGTCTGCCTCCTCTTTTTTTGTCCAGTTGTGTTCCCAATCTTCCTTCAAAGTTCTGCTCAAATGCCGCCTCCATTATGAGGCCTTCCCTGATTACCAGGGACGGAGACAGGCATGCTTCCTTCACTCCTTACCACACACTTCACTATATGGCAGAGTACACGGTTTTGGTCGACATGGATATGTTCCATACAGTACTCAATGGTATCTTTTTTTTTTTTTATATTTGTTTTTGCGGTACTGGGGATTGAACTCAGGGGCATTCTATCTCCGAGCTATACCCTCAGCCCTATTTTTTATTCTTTATTTTGAAACCGAGTCTCACTAAGTTGCGGAGTGCCTCACTAGATAGCTGAGGCTGGCCGCGAACCCGGATCCTCCGGTCTCAGCCTCCCGAATGCTGGGATTACAAGCGTGCGCCACCACGCCCAGCTCTCAATGGTATCTTGAGGGCTGGTTCTATGTTTTATTTTTGTATCTTGAGAACCCAGAACTGTTCTTGGCACACAGTAAGCACTCAGATGTTTGCTGATGAATGGAAAGAAGCATACACACCTCTACTGGTCTCACCCAAGCCAAAGAACAAGGGATAGCCTGCGCCGGAAGCTTTGTGTAGCAGCACCTGCAGTAGACAACCAAGGCAGGCATATTTAATCCTATGTTTAAACTGCATTTTATGGAATCCGTTTCTTGATGTTATCCATACTACATCACAGTATTTCATTCATGATTTTTAAAATTAATGCCTGGTATTTTAAAACAATTTAAGAAATAAAATTATAAAACCTAAGTTCTTGAGAGAATCATTCAATAAAAACACAGGTAGGAATAGTTCAAACTTCTTGAATATATAATATATAAATGCTCCTCTTAGTATGACCCAAAGAGTCATTGTCTTAATAAGAGACTGAAATCTGGTCTCATGGTTTATTCAGATTCATAGTCAAGTAAAAGAAGACACGAGCGATTATACTCCATGTGTAAAATTAGATGACCAGGTGTCAGGTGTGCTGAAACAAACAGGGATGGAAAGAAGTGAAGGAGGGAGGGCGGAGGCAAGGGACGATGAAGAGACCCCGGCCTCACTGAGGTCCAGCACTGTGATTCAAAATGGAATCTGTCCACTGTTCTTACTAAATTCAACTCACTTGAGGAACCTCAAAGACGACTTCTGAACAGTTCCGATATTTCCAAAGTCTGGGTAGAACACTTCAACTTCCTTTTTCCCGAGGACTCGATGGATAATGACCCGATACCACCACTTGTCCTCAGAAATCTTTACACAACAGAGATGTCCAGGTTGGATAAAATACTCTGGCATGATGTATCGATCAGAAACCAGCTGGTTAGAATAACAACGCCTGTAGAATTTCATAAAACAGAGAAGCCCACGGGGGAAGGAATTAAAGTTCATTTCTATTGATGTACCAAGAACAGTGAAGTCTTGACAAAAAGCAAAGAAAAAAATTCCAAACTTTTTCTGTTTTTTCTTTCTTTGTTTTGTGGTACTGGGGATGGAACCCAGGAGCATTCTACCTCTGAGCTACATCCCCAGCCCTATTTTGTTTTTATCTTTTGAAACAGGATTTCCCTGGGTTGATGGGTCTCACTACTTGTTGAGGCTGTCCTCAAACCTGTGATCCTCTTGTCTTAACCACCCAAGTACTGGGATTATAGGCATGCACCACCACGCCTGGCTTTGCAATTATTTTTTACTTTTTTTTATACTTTTACTGGTGCATGAGTCTCACGTCCTAATGCAGTTCATAGGGATGGTGACATCCACGCACATGGCACTTGGCGGCCTTTCCCCATGCCCCCTTCCCCCATACAGGGTACTGAGATTCCCTTTGGTATTCTCACGTATGTACATACTGGAAGTCATTCTTTCATTGATCCTCCACTCCCTCCCCTACACCACCCCCTTGGCTCCACCGGAGTTTCTCTTCCTTTATCTGTCTCTCTGGTGTCCTGATTACTCCCTAGCTTCCACACAGGAGAGTTGTTGGGTTTTTTTTTTTACGTTTATTTATACTAAAGTATGTTGTTTTCTTTTTTCTTATCTAAATCCTTTCTCTTCATCAACAAGCTTCCTGGAGAAAGTATGAAAATTATACATTCCTTTTCTTATCTCACGGTTTTTTGTTTTTTTTTTTAAGAGAATGTAATCCAACTTCATTCCCCAGTACTTCCTAAAATGGACATTTTTTTCTTTTAAATGCCAATAACCTGTTAATACCCAAATCCAACAGCCTCTCTCCTTCTGGTCTTCAACATACTTGATCCCCCTGGAGCATTATCCTGCCCTTTTTCAACCTCTTTCTTAGTTTCCAAGACACAATTCTCTCCTACTTCTTCCTTGCCAAACACTCCTCCTTAACAGGCTCTGAACTGCCTTAAAAATGGGGGTTCCCTGGGGTTTCATCTTTAGCAAGTATAACATAAGAGCTTAAAAACCAGGCTCAAACCCTCACTCCATAACTTATGAGCTGTCTGAATTTCTGTGTTTCATTTTCCTTGTTGAAGATGGGGGCAATAATAATAAAATCTTAAAATATGTGGAAGCTTAGGATAGTGAGCAAATAAGTAAGCATTCAAATTATTCAAATACAGTTGTTGGGTTTTTTTGGGTTTTTTGTTTGTTTGTTTTGTGTGTGTTTTGCTGGGGATTGAATTCAGGCATTCTACCTCTGAGCTACACCCTCATCCCTTTTTTTGTTTTTGTTTTGAAACAGGGTCTGACTAGGTTGATGAGAGTCTCATTACTTGCTGTCCTCAAACCTGCGATCCTCCTGTCTCAGCCTCCAAGTACTGTGTTTACAAGCGTACCCCACCATGCCCAGTTCAAATACAGCTTTTTAAAAGTAGAGAAAAGAGATCATTTAGAGCAGTAGTTCTCAAAGTATAGTCATCCAACCCCTGGGTCCCTGATGCCCTTCCAGGAATTCCACAAGATCAAAACTACTTTCATCATGTTACTAGATCTCAGTTGCCCTTTTCACTAGGCGACATTCCACAAGATCAAAACTATTTTCATCATGTTACTAGATCTCAGTCGCCCTTTTCACTAGGCGACATTCACACTGAGAGTGAAAAAGCACTGTGGGTAAGAGAGCCAGGTGCCTTAGCTCAATCAAGACAGTCAAACTTGTAGTCACTTATCACTGCACTCGTTCAAATTAAAAGAATAATAGTGTCACTTAAGAATGTCCTGGATAAAGCAGTAAAGACTGTTAAATCTCAATCACTGAGCGACCATCTTTTCAATATTATCTGTGACAAAAATGGAAGTAAATACAATAAAGTACTTCCCAACTTATCTCAGGGAAAAGCACTGTGTGCTTGAGTTGTGATGTAAACTAGCCCTTTTTGGGGGAGGGGGGGTATGACTTTTATCCGAAAGATGAACTAGCCATTTTCTTTTTCATGGAATACCACGTTTGCCTGACAGAACCATTAACAAACTATACCTCATACTTGGCACACATCTCGCCCACATTAAGCGAGGCTGTCACTCAAGAGAACAACAGTATATGTTGTCAATGATAAAATTCAAACCAAGTAAAAGGTAGGATGCTGGAAATGTTGCATCCACAACCACAAGTTTCACAGTTTCCAATACTTAACATTTTTCTGGTGACATCAGTAGTGATTTTGTTTTTTTGTTTTTTTTTTTTTTTTGCGGTACTGGGGATTGAACTCAGGGGCATTCTACCTCCGAGCTATACCCCCAGCCCTATTTTTTTATTCTTTATTTTGAAACTGAGTCTCACTAAGTTGCGGAGTGCCTCACTAGGTAGCTGAGGCTGGCCGTGAACCCGAATCCTCCGGTCTCAGCCTCACGAATGCTGGGATTACAAGCGTGTGCCACCACACCCGGCTAGTAGTGATATTAATACATGTGATTTTCAAAATATTGTGTGATGAATGTGTCACTATTTGGAAGATCTGTGTAATCCAATGAACCAGCATTTTACAAGTGAACAATACATGCTATAAAATTATGCATACATAAAAGGTGAAAGATTTATTCAGGGCTGGTTTCACTTGACTTCATGCTTACAGGGGCCCTGTGATTGCTTAAATGCTCTGATATTTCTGTCTTGAAATTGTGTGCGTGTGCATGTGTGTGTGTTGCTGAGGATTGAACCAAGAGGCATGCTACCTCTGAGCTACACCTCCCAGCTTATTACTGGTATTATTATTATTACTATTATTATTTATTTGGAAACAGGGTCTCACTAGGTTCTCAGGAAAACTTCACAAAGTTGCTGAGGCTGGCTTCAAACCTGTGTTCCTCCTGTCTCAGCCTCCTCCCAAGTACTAGGATTGTAAGCATGCCTCATCATGTCCAGCTGGACCCTGCATTTTAATTTATAGCCCTGCCTATAATTACATAGCTAGTCCTAGATTGAGTCAAAGTACAAAGGTAGACGTGTGTGTGTGTGTGTGTGTGTGTGTGTGTGTGTGTAACTTGGGATTGAACTTGGGGGCATCCTACCTCCGAGCTAAACTCCCAACCTTTTTATTTTTTGAAATAGGGTCTCAGGTTGCTGAGACTGGTCTTGAATTTGCAATGCTCCTGTCTCAGCCTTCTAAGTGCTGGGATTACAGGTATGAACCATCACGCTCAGCTTGAGTCTTTCATTTTTAAGAGGCCTGAGACCAAAATGTTTGGAAACTGATTAGAGTGATACATAAAAAAATAATAAAAAGAAACAAAGAAAACAAGACTCCTACCGCATTTCAATCATCATGTCTTCTAGTAACTCTGATGAGTCCCTGCTATAGATTCGGATGTAGAATTGACTAGGAGAAATGATGTACTCCACAAAGACCCCTACGAGGGTGCTGGTGTCTAATGGTGGAAGTCTGCATAATTTCTTCTCCCGTACGGCATCTGGTGGGATTTCATGACTTGCCATTGCCAAGTTGAGCTGTGATTTGTATATTCCTACTTGCTACAAGTTAAAAGAAATCATAATAACTCTTTGCATGACATTTTGAACTCTATGATATTTCTAAAAGCATACTTCATGAATTGCCTTTATCAGAACCACCTGAGAAATTATAAACATGCAGATTTTTGCACTTAAGCCAGATTTACTGATTCAGAATATTTGAGAATGGAGCTCACAATTAGGCACTTAAAAATGCCCCAGGTGTTTCTTTCCTGTGTTAATATTAAAATATTGCCTGATGGTACTAGACAAAAAGTTAATAAGTGTTATGTAAATGCCTTATACAAAATTGACAAGATACTTCAAATATTCAGGCTGAACTAAAGTAGATTCTTATCCTAATCAATCCTACCAACAGTGAAAGGTAACTTTAAGGAATGGATTAAATTTCAGAATAGTCTTCCATTCAAAACTAGGGTCGCACACATGCTCTCATTCTAAAATACATTCTTTTCTTCTATTGTTCTCCTTTGTGCCTTTCTATTGTTCTCCCCTAGTAACAAGAACCAACAAAATAAGTAATGGGAGATGAGAACACAAAAAGGAAGAATTACCTGTGAGATGTAATGACAAGACCAATAAAAAAGGAAAACAAAAAGAGAGACAGAGAAATGCGTAATGACGAAAAAAAAAAAAAAAAAGAACCAAACAACAGGCTGGGTGCAAAGGCAAGACTTGTCGCAGTAATCGAGGCACAGAGCCCAAAACAGAGCTCCTCTGTGCTCCCCGAGGCCCCTCAAGGGTTCTCCAGCCTATTCTTCGAAACAGGGATGGAGACCCAACCATGTCATCATAAGAGAACTGTCAAATCTCAAAACCATCTGAAAACTTTAAAATGAATCTAGTTGAATAAATGATTGAAAACTAGAAGAAATGCTATATAAGGTGACTCTGGACCAAAGAACTCATCTCTTTCAAGAAATGATGCACCTAGGAGTAAGATTTTTCTAAAAAGAACTCTGGTTTAAAGAAACATTCCATGACTTTCCATAATGCTGAATCTGCAGCGTACACGGTTTTTAGAGCTCACTTACCAGCTGTAAGGGCTTTACCACCAGATTAGGCTTCTTGAAAGTCTTCTGCTCTGGTTCTTTGCGGTTTTTCAAAGGGCCATCCCACGTGGTTTCCTTGACAGCAGCAGTAGACAGTGAACTGCTAGGAGGGCTGGAGACACAAGCTTTGTCTTCCATTTTCTTATCTGGTTGAACTAAACATGAATTTCTGACTGATGAAACAGCTCCATCTGAAATGGCCAATAGAATAGCCTACACGTATTTGTTATAATAATGGTCCAAGTAACAAACACTAACCTATCTTTGCAGTTTCAGTGCAAAGAGATGTAAAGGAAATTCTAGAGAACAAATTCTAAATATTTTGTGCTGGGGCAAGGGGGCTTGCAGGCTGCTAAGGCTTTTATTTATTTATTTTTACTGGGGATTGAACCCAGAGGCATTCTACCTCTGAGCTGTATCCCCAAGCCTTTTTATTTTTTGTTTTGAAACAGGGTCTCACTAGGTTGCTGAGAGTCTCGCTACTTTACGAAGGTTGGCCTTGAACCTGTGATCCTCCTGTCTCAGCCTCCCAAGTACTGGGATTATAGGTATGTGCCAACATACCTGGCCTGGTAAGGCTTCTTTAAACTTTGGTGAATGGTTATGTTATTTTCCAACATCCTCATTTTTATTTACTTTTTGTTCTAAGCACTGAGCATTCATTGTTGCTTAACTTACAATGTACATGGCTATTTAATATTCTATAGTGATTCTTTAATTCTTAGGAATTTCCAAGTCAATCACATATTTTGCATGATGACAAGTGGATGGCTCATTAAAACAGACTCCAGACTGACAGATCTACAACCACAGTGGCTCCTAAAGAAATGAACTCATACGTACACAAAGATGTAGGTACAGTACAGCTGGGCATGGTTGCACACACCTGTAATCCCAGTACTAGGGAGGCTGAGACAGGAGGATCTCAGCTTTGAGATCAGCCTGAGCAACTTAGCAAGAGCTTCAGCAAATTAGTGAGACCCTATTTAAAAATAAAAATAAAATAGGACTGGGGGTGTAGCTCATAGGTAGAATGTTCCTAGGTTCAATCTCCAGCAGTACCAAAAAAAAAAAAAAAGTAAATACAAAAATATTTGTCACAGGGTTGGGGATATAGCTCAGCGGTAGAATGGTTACTAGCATTTATAATACCTTGGTTTTGATCTCTAGCACCACAGTCGCTATATGTTTTTATAACGGTAAAAATGGAAACAATCTAAATGTCCACCAATAGGAAACTGGTTAAATGAATTATAACAAATTTACATAAAATTATATAAACTGGGCTGGTGGCCCATGCCTGTAATCCTAGCACTTGGGAGGCTGAGACAGGAGGATGGATGACAGGTTCCTCCTATCAGGTTGCCAGCCTCGGAAGCCCTGCCTCAAGATGAAAAATAAAAACAAGGGCTGGGGATGCTGCTCAGTGGTAGAACACTCCGGAGTTCAATCCCCAATGCCACACACACAAAAAGGCCAAGGCTTATAGATTGTTTATACAGAACTGCTCTGTGCAAGAAAAATTACACATGTAATTTAACCATATTATACGAGAGGTCCAGAAACGTGCACACTAGAACTATTAACATTAGCTGTCTCCATTGTTGGAATGTTAAACTTTGGTGATTAAAAAAAATCTGTTTACATATACATTGGAAAAATCTATATAAAAATTCTAAGAACATTATTTCTGGTATGGTATGTAAACTGAGGGGGTCATATTCACTTTCTACTCTTCTATGCTGCTTGAATTTTTTATACATATACTGGAGACTGAACTCAAGGTCATTCTACCTCTGAGCTACATCTCCAGCACTTTGTTTTTTTTATATATATATATATTTTGTTTGGCACTAGGGATTGAATCCAGAGACATTCTATCCCTGAATTGCACCTGCAACCTTTTTTATTTTGATTTTGAAATAGGGTTTCATTAAAGTCACTGAGGTTGGCCTCCAACTTCTGATTCTCTTGTCGCAGCCTCTCAAGTACTGGGATTATAGGCATGCTCCACCATGCCTGGGTTTTGTTTTTGTTTTTGAAGCAGGGTCTAAGTCACGGAGGGCCTTGCTAAGTTGCTGAGGCTGGTGGCAAACCTGTGATCCTCCTGTCTTAGCCTCCCAAGTACTAGGATTATAGACATGCGTCACTACACCTAGTCTATTTGAATATTTCTAAAATGAACCTGAGTTATTTTAATAATCAAAAACACCAGTGAAGATATTTACATTTTGGGAAAGTGGCTGTCCATCATAACCACCTGCAGAAGCTTATAAATTATAAGTACCATATTGCTCCATGGTTTTGCAAAATGTTATTACTGGGGAAACTGTATAAAAGATATCTGGGCTCTTTCTGTATCATTTCTTAAAAACCTCATGGGAATCTAATTATCTCAGTAAAGAAAAAAAAATAAGCCAAAAATAAAACCAAAACAAAAATCAAGTTAATTACTGAGAATAATCCAGAAAAAAAAAACAGGACAATAAATAAATTTTTAAAACTCAGAGGCTGAGGCGGGAGGATCACAAGTTTAAGGTCTGCCTGCGCAACTTAGCAAGACTGTCTCAAAATAAAAATAAAAATTTAAAAAAGGGATGAGAATGTGGCTCAGAGACAGAACACTCTTGGGTTCAATCCCCAGTACCACCACACACTCAGAACAACTCAGTTGGTTTTTATTAATAATATAGGTTAACCTAATTACAATAAACACCAACAGAGAAAAGGTCATTATACACAAAACATGTCACAGCATGTCTGGTTGATGTGGTTATAATGATTCTTACTGAACCGATGCTGTCAGCTTCCCTCTCCTTACTGAGACAACTAAACTGAGGTGTGCGTCAGAGCAGCCCCACTCACCAGCCGGCCCAGGCCTCGGGTCGGCATCGAACACCAGCAGGTCTTGTTCTCCTTCCCTGAACTCAACACGGAGAATGTCACTAAGAGCACCGACGAGCTCTGTCACATTTAAGAACCCCCATTTTTTTGGTGAAAGTTGCTCCTTAAAAACTACCTGTCACAAGAAATTTTACACAAAACATTAGATAACAGAAATATAATATACAGATGCTACTGGACAATGCTTTAGTTTGGATTTTGCCAAACTAAATTTTTTTTTGTGTGTGTGGTACTGGGGATTGAACCCAGGGGCATTCTACCTCTGAGCTATACCCCCAAGTCCTTTTTTTTTTTTTTTAAATGCTTTATTTTGAAACAGGGTCTCACTAAGTTGTGGAAGGCCTCACTAAGTAGCTGAGGCTGGCCACGAACCTGGATCCTCCAGTCTCAGCCTCCCAAGTACTGGGATTACAAGCATGTGCCACCATGCCTGGCTCCAAACTAAATTTTTAAGGGACAGTGAACTCAAGTGTAAAGGCTTATTTCCTTACAAGCATAATACAAACCAAGAGACAAATAATCCCTGGCCATAAAACTTCTTAGCAAGACCCTGTTTAAAAATGAAAAATAAAATAAGGCTATGGGTGTAGCTCACAGGCATAATGCTCCTGAGTTCAATCCCCAGTACCAAAACCCAAAAAGTTCCAGGCCCACTTTATATAATTAGAATATCCTTATAATATACTATTAGACTATTCCATAATTATTCATTTGCTTTATACCACATTATGTAACACTGGTCTCAGAATAGCAACAACAGTATTACCACTGATATAATAAAAACAAAACATTTTCACATACTCCTTCTATTATTCTGTGTAATTACACCTAGTAGACTACATAGCCATTATATACTATGTTCCCTTTCTAACTTATCATTTGGTTTCAGTTCTATAGGTGGCATTTATTTTCAGTCTTTTTGTTAATGTTTCTCTAGTCATTTTAATTATTTGAGGTTCACCCCTTAGATTTCTTAGGAAGGGGTCATGGGAACAATAATTTTTGGATTCGTACATGATGAACAGTTTGTCTGGCTCTACAGTCAAGAGTCAGTTTTGCTAGGTATAAAATCCTTCGCTCACATTCTCCTTCTTTGCATATATAAGTGCATGTTACTCTTTTCTTCTAGCATACACCACTGCTGCAAAATGTCTAATAAACCAATTTTGTTTCCTTATAAGTTACTTGCTCTTTTTTTTTTTTAATGCCCAAAGGATTTTTTTTTTTCCCTTAAAGTAATTTGGTCTTGGTGATTCTGAGTTGAGAACATCAGACATGCAGTGTGCGCTTTCAATATAAAATTTCAAATCTTCCATTTCAGTAAAGTTTACTTGAATTGTAGTTCTCAGTATTTGTTCTGTTCCCTTCTTTGGCTTTATTATTTATATGTTTTCTTTGCCTGTTTTCAATACTTGTTACTTTCTGGGATGCTTTTCATCTTTCATTGTTCTTTTTTTCAAATATTTTCTCATGAAAAATTTCAAACATAGAAAATAGTGACACGATGAACTCCCCTACCCAGATATATGATTATTCGTATTCTATTTTTGCTTTATAATTGATGTATCTATCTACCAACTCATTTGCATTTTATGCATTTTAAAGTAACCTACAAACATCAATATCCTTTGTTTTTACTCCAAAATATGTCTGTACATACATCATTAACTAGAGTTTAATCTATTTGCTTTCTGGGTAAAATTTACCTAGCTAAATGCATAGAACCTAAGTTGACCATTCAATTAGCTTTTGTACATACAGAACCATTTAACTTAAATCTCTACATGAGATAAACATTTCTATCACCTCAGAAAGTTCTCTTCCCAATCATCCCTATAGTAGGCAGCTACTCTTTTTTATTTTTTGTGGTACTGGGGATTGAACCCAGAGACATTCTACCTTTGAGCTATACCCGCAGCCCGATTTGGAAACAGGGTTTCACTAGATTGATGAGAGTCTCACTACTTGCTGATGCTGTCCTTGAACCTGCGATCCTCCTGTCTCCGCCTCCCAAGTACTGGGATTACAGGCATGCACCACCAAGCCCAGCAGCTTTTTTACACCATAGATCAGCTCTGACTTATTCAGCAGCAAGTGTTTTAAGATTGATCCCTGCTGGTTAATGTATCAGCAGTTTCTTTTTAATGTTGAATAGAAAGTCACTGGGAAAATGCACCACAATTTATTTACTCTACTAAATGGATAATAGGGTTATTTGCAGTTTGGGGGCTACTAGGTATAAAATTATTAAGAATATTATCACACAAGTCTTCCTTGGGGACACAAGCTTTGAATAAATACTTGGAAGTATGAGTCTGGATTTAAAGGCTAAGTATATAGTATATACTTATTTTCTAAAGAAACTGTTAGAGCTGGGATTATAGGCACAAGCCTGTAGCTGGGGGACTGATACACAGGACTGCAGGTTCAAAATCAGCTTCAGGAACTTAAGACTCTTAGTAACCTAGAGAGACCCTGTTTCAAAACAAAAATTAGAATAGGCTGGGGATGTAGCTTGGCAGAGGTAAAACCCCAGCATCAAGAAAAGGGAGGGAAAGTGGGAGGAGCTGTTAGAACATTTCCCAAGTAGTTGTATCACTACATAACTGCACGAAAAATGCATGAGGTTGTTTTGTGTGTGTGTCACTTTTTATATCCGCATTTGTAAAGTGCTCAAACCTTTTGGCCTTTGTTTAAAAAAATAGAGTTGTTTGGCTTTCTGTCATGGAGCTGTAGAAGGTTGTGTATTCTGGGTTTGTTTGTTTTAGTACTGGGGATTGAACCTAGGGGCATTCTACTTCTGAGCTACACCCCCAGCTCTACTTTATTTTTCTTATTTTTGAAACAGGATCTAAGTTGCAGAGGGTCTTGCTAAGTTGTTGAGGCTGGTCTCAGACCTGAGATCCTCCTTGTCTCAGCCTCCCCAGTAGGGATTACAGGCCACCATGTCCAGCTGGAAATATGTTGTTTCTTTAGATGTATGATTGTGAATATTTCTTCCTAGTCTATGGTATGCCTATTCATTTTAAAATGGAGTCTTATAGATTGAAATGAACTTTGATGCAGTTTTGTTATTATTTTCTCATCATTCTTTTTTTCTTTCTTGGTACTGGGAGTAGAATCTGGGAACATTCCACTTCTTGGCTACATCCCAGCCCTATTTTATTTTTTTATTTGAAAACAGGGTATTGCTAAGTTACTGAGAGCCTCAGTGAGTTGCTGAGGCTGGCTTTGAACCTGAGAGCCCCCTCCCTCAGTTTCCCAAGTACTGGGATTACCAGTGTGCACCACCATGCCTGGGTACCATCATTCCTGATATTACCACCATATACAAAATTAAGAATGTGTAATGAGGTATTCATTTTCTACATCCTCACTGATGCTCCTGTCATCAGACATTAAAAATAAGTCAATATTTATTCTAATGTTATCACAATAACAGGTAAAAATATCTTTCTGTATACCATATTCTGTGTGTGTGTGTGTGTGTGTGTGTGTGTGTGTGTGTGTGTGTGTGTGTGTGGTACCAGGAATTGAACCCAGATGCATTCTATCTCTGAGCTACATCCCTAGCCCTATTTTTTATTCTTCATTTTGAAACACAGTCTAAGTTGCAGAGAGCCTCAATGAGTAGCTGAAGCTGACTGCGAATCTGCAATCCTCCTGCCTCAGCCTCCCAAGTACTGAGATTACATGAGTGTGCCACCATGCCCAGCTTTATACCATATTCTTTTTTTTTTTTTTTTTTTTTTGCGGTACTGGGGATTGAACTCAGGGGCATTCTACCTCCGAGCTATACCCCCAGCCCTATTTTTTATTCTTTATTTTGAAACCGGGTCTCACTAAGTTGTGGAGTGCCTCACTAGGTAGGTAGCTGAGGCTGGCCGTGAACCCGGATCCTCTGGTCTCAGCCTCCCGAATGCTGGGATTACAAGCGTGCACCACCACACCCGGCTATACCATATTCTTTACTCTTGTAAAATACAAAAAAAAAAAAAGAGAAAATGTTTAGTGTTAAAGTATAGACTTGGAGAATCCAAGGAATAGCAATAAAATTTCTCTAACAAGAAACAAACCATGAAAAAAATCAGAGTTGGTGAAAAAGAAAACACTTACCTCAAACTCTCTCAGCAGTTTAGAAATAAGCAAACCCTCTGGAAATTTAGATACAACCTAAAAAATAGAAAATGAAGTGTAACATAAATATAAAATAACATTTTTATTGAATAAATTAACATTATATTGCCCTTTTTTTAAAAAAATCAGGTTTTGGTTTTAAAAATAATTTTAACAAAAAAGGTAGTGATTTCTATCATTTCCAGAGATAAAAAATAATTATCATATAGTACTGCAATGCTTAACTCCTAGAAGTCCTAAGCTTCTTTAGCTCAACTAAATTATTTAGCTTCAGCTCAAAAAATTAACATTCAATAGCATAATTTCAAGCATTTTAATTATCAAAAAAGAAATACAATGAACACTCTAAAATATTTTGGAAAATACAGCTAAGCAAAGACAAAAATATTCATAAATAGTTGTTACTCTCCATGTGTATATAAAATACTTATATTTAATATAAAAATAGGTCAATGTTTCTATAACCATTTTTAATATCATACTACAAATATCCTTCCATGTTAGCAAATATGGATCCACATTTTAACTAGCTACATTTAAAAAAAACTACCTACATTTTTCAATATATTCAATGTACCTTTCTATGATTTACTATGGCTATTTTTATATTTCATCACAAATATTGCAACGATTACCCTCATACTTGCATTTTGCACATTTGTCCAATGATTTTTCAGGATAAATCCCTAAAAGTGGACTTATTCTATCCCCTATATACTATAAAAAGCTTTGTGTATGACAGGTGCAGGGGCACACACCTGTAATCCCAGTACTTGGGAGTCTGAAACAGGAGGATTGTAGGTTTGAGGCTAGTGCAAGATAACTTAATGAAACCCTGGCTGGGGATATAGCTCAGTGGTAGAAACCCACTGGTTTCTAACACACACACACACGTGCGCTTTTTTTCTAAATACATCTCATCAAAATTCTAATTCAAGCTTTAGGAAAAATATAATGTAAAAAATAATTCAAAATCCTGTGACTCAGAGAAAGCCAGTGCTACATTTCAGAAAATGTCCTTTCAGAAACCATTTTACGCATGTACATATCTACATTACTCATGATTTTATATGAAAGGACAATATTAAGCATAGTATTCTATAAAACCTGTTTTTAAAGTCCAACAATATGTCAAGGAGATCCTTCCATATAAACTAAGAAAGACATACATAAGCTTTCTTTTTTTTTATACCTAAGCTTTCTTATGGGCCACATGATATTCCCTAGTCTAGATGAATAATTTAACCAGTACTTTATTGGTAAACACCTAATTTTTCTGTAATTTTTGGTACCATAAAGTCATATTAAAGCTGGGTGTGGTGGCGCACGTTTGTAATCCCAGCACTTGGAAGGCTGAGATAGGAGGATCACAATTTCAAGGCCAGCCTCAGCTACTTGGTGAGGCCCTCTGCAACTTAGTGAGACCCTGTTTCAAGATAAAGAATAAAAAATAGGAGTGGAGGTGGAGCTCGGAGGTAGAATACCCCTGGGTCCAACCTCTGGTACTGCAAAACAAACAAACAACAACAACAAAAAACAGGGCTTGAATGTACCAGGTTTTGCCATTTCTCCAACCAAAGTCTAAAATGAGATACTATAAGGCAGAAAGACTAGTAATGGTATCCTGATTGCTCAAATCAGGATTAACAGCCTCCACCAAAATTTTAAATGTACATACCCTTTGGCCCAATAAGTAATAGCCAAAGAGTTTTCACATCTTTTCTTTTTTCATTCTAGAGATCAATCTAGAGATTGAACCCAAGGCCATTATACCTCTGAGCTACACCCCCAGCGTTTTTTATTTTTTCTTTTAAAACAGGGTCTCACTAAGTTGCTGAGGCTAGCCTCGAACTTGTTATCCTCCTGTTCAGCCTCTCAAGTACTGGGATTATGGGTATGTGCCACCAGGCCCAGCTGAGCTTCCACATATTAATAAGGTAAAACAACAAATTAGGTCAAAGATATGAACAGGTATGTCACATAAATTAGGCCAAAGATAGGAACAAGCAAGTCACATAAAAAAATATAAATGACTACACTAAGCCTATAAAAAGATAATGTAAAAATCAAGAGTTATAAACTAAAACAACATGACTGGATAGTAACACTTGACTATCAGGGGAAGCCTAAATTTTTTCAAACCTTTTAGAGGGCAATGTAGTAATAGTTATCATCAAAACATAAAATACTCAATGTCTCTGACTGGCAACCACTACTAGGACAGATGTTCAAGCTATTAACTGCAGCATTTTTTAAAGAGCCAAGGGTAAAAATAACCCAAATTTAATTAATCATGGATCTCATAAATGAAACATGATACACATAATGGGATACTGTGCACAATCTGAAATAACTGATGTACACAAATATAAAACCAGAATTGGAAAAATCTTGAGCTGTTTGTCAACAGTGATTTATTGGGGTGAGGGTTAGGAAGTGAGGGAAGAGACACATTTATTGAAGAGTTGACACTTCCTAAACAATTTTACATTAAAAAATTTTAAGAGTAAATTATTTTTCTGAATTTGAAAGAATTACTCCATATCAGAAAAAAATCAAGCATAAATATAAATCTAATAAATACAGGCAAATTAAGCTCAATCACAAATGATATTTAGATTTATAACCAAATATTCTTGTTTCTCAGAAACAGAAAATACTTACAAATTTTATCTTATGTTTTAGTTCTGGATCAACAGTCCCTCCAGGTCCAATTTGTGCAATCACTGATTTGAATGTGTTCTCCAACTACGAAAAAAAAGTCACAGTCCTGTAAGTAAGAGACATACATAAAGTCCTCTCCCCCTAAAAGTCAAAGATAAATCTAAATAGCACATGAAGGAGACATCTATTAAAGTAAATGTATCTTAGCTGGGCCTGGTGGTGCACACAGACAGGAGGATCGCAGGTTCGTGGCCAGTCTCAGCTACTTAGTGAGACCCTGTTTCAAAATAAAGAATAAAAGCCGGGCACGGGATGTGTGCTTGTAATCCCCGTACTTGGGAGGCTGAGATAGGAGGATTACAGGTTTGAGGCCAGCCTCAGCAACTTAGTGAGGTCCTCTGCAACTTAGTGAGACCCTGTTTCAAAATAAAGAATAAAAAATAGGGCTGGGGGTGTAGCTTAGAGGTAGAATACCCCTGAGTTCAATCCCCAGTACCCAAAAAACAACAAAATAAGACACCTGCGTGAAATTAGAAATTTAGAAACGTGAGGGTGAAAGCATTTGGGGAAGATGATGAGGCTCAAACCAGAAAAGAAGAGAAGTTACATCTTAGAGGAATATATTGTAGACATTTGGGCCATATGGGAAAATATCAGTACTTTTTTTATAAAGATCACAAAAGTGGCATAGAAACATGCAGTAGCAACGCTCTCAAACTGCTTACATATCTTCTAGGAACTTGCTATGTATCTGCTACGGTCTGAATGTTTGTGCTCCTGCCCCAGGGTCCTATGCTGACACCCTCGCTCCCAAGATCAGTGTGTTGGAGGCAGGGCCTTCAGGAGCGATTAGGTCCTGAGGCGAGAGTGCTCTTATAACCCAAGAGAAACCTCCTGGCCCTTCTGCTGAGTGAGGAGAGAGGAAAGATTTCCACCTATGAATAAGGAAGCTGGCCTTCACCGGACGTTGGACCTGCCAGTGCCATTTTCTGAGATCTCCCAGCCTCCAAGAACTGTCAGAAATAAATGTTTGTTGTTGCTAAGTCACCCAGTGAGTGGCATTTCTGTTACAGCAGCTCAGATGGGCTGAGACCCGACAGGTAGGATTATGTATGGAATACAACACACCCAGAAATCATGATGCAGCTAGATTAAAACTTCAAAACTTCTTTTTAGCTGGGCATGGTAGTGCATGCCTGTCATCCCAGTACTTGGGAGGTTGAGGTTCAAAGCCAGCCTCAGCAACTTCACAAGACCCTAGTTCAAAATAAAAAATAAAATAGGGCTGGAGGTGTAGCTCGGAGAGAGAAAGCCCCTAGGTTCAATCCCCAGTACCAAAATAAATAAAACTTCCTTTTAACCATACAACAATAAGAAACCTATTTTAAACCGAGAAAGGGCTCTGTAAGCTTTAGAAACCTGTGATTGTGGCTGCAACTCAGAAAGAGCTAGATGACAAAGCGGTGTAAGGGAACTTCCTAAGGATGACGGGAATGTTCATTTTTAAACAACTATATATGTATGTAAAAATTCAAGCTATATATTTAAAATGGGTAAATTTTGCTATATGTAAGAAATAATTACTAAAGCTACTTTTCTGATACAGAAATAAGACACTCTTGTGTCTTGAATTTAATTCCCATGTGCTTATTCTGAGCTCCACTGAGGTCGCTGTCGTGCTGGCTTCACCAGGCTTTTGTCAATTATGTGCTAGTAGTTTTCCTCAAAGTCCTTCAGCATCATAGTCACAGAAAACAAGGATTGTGGTGCTCAGAGTCAGCCAATCAGGTGAGGACTCTCCTGAGGCAAGTTGCAAGTATGCTTCTATCACTTTGGTGAGAGGCTGGAGCTAGAAATAGAGATTTTGGGAGTCAACTGTATAAAACAGCAAAACCATGGAGTTGATAAAACTGCTACTCTTTTCTTATTATCACTTCTTCCTAATCAACAGAACCATAGGAAATGCTTAGTCAAAAGTGAAATAAATGAATGACTCCCGTTGTTTTGTTTTGTTTTGCAGAAATGGGGATTGAACCCAGGGGCATTTTACCTCCAAACCACACCCCAGTCCTATTTTTTATTCTTTATTTTTGAAACAGTCTCACTAAGTTGCAGAGGACCTAAGTAGCTGAGGCTGGCCACCTACCTTTGATCCTCCTGTCTCAGCCTCCCAAGTACTGGGATTACAAGGTGTGCCACCACCATGCCCAGCTATGACTTGGGTTTTTTTTTTGCGGTACTGGGGATTGAACTCAGGGGCATTCTACCTCCAAGCAATACCCCCAACCCTATTTTTTATTCTTTATTTTGAAACAGGGTCTAAGTTGTGGAGTGCCTCACTAGGTAGTTGAGGCTGGCCTCGAACCTGGATCCTCTGGTCTCAGCCTCCCAAATGCTGGGATTGCAAGTATGTGCCACCATGCCCGGCTGACTTCAGTTTTTAAAAGGTCATCTTTTCCATCTAAGTGATAACACCACTGAATTTCAACACATTTTCAGTATATTTCGATCTCCGAGCTCAGATATCTCACCTGGTTTAATCTTTCAGTGTGATTCAGCCTTGAAGCCTCCACTGCATTGAGCGTGGAGGACTTTTCCAGGTTCAGCACTTGCTTTGGTGCTTCTGCATCTGCTTTGGTGGACTGTGAAAGGCGTGCCTTTGCCACCACGCAGCCTGGAGAATATGACATTTGTGACCTCATTCTAAATGGCTGGGTAAAAATTTTACCTTTTGTGAATGACAAGAAAAAAATTATCACTAGCAATCTCCAGCTTATTTTTTTGGTGATTGGATAGACTACTGTGAACTAACTGCCCTCAACTTAGAAGTAAAAACTAAGGAAAGCTTACATTTTTATAGTAAGCCAATAAAACTTACACACAATATAAGCAATCAGTCATCCATAGAAGAAAGAAAACCAAGAGATCCTAAGTATTAAAAAAGGTTAGGGCTAAAACCCCACTTAAGGCCACCTGAATATAATTATAGAGAGGCAGAATTTGTAGGTTAAAAACCTAAACAGCTATGCCTCGTTTAGGAGACCAGAGAGTCTCCAGATAAGGAATGTTTGGAACTACACTTCTCAAACTGGAGAAGTGCCTGGTGACGTGGGGTGAGGAAGGAGGAAAAGCTACAGAACAAAGGATATTATCCTAGAGTATAGGTTCTTCAGTATTTGTGGAAAGGAGGAATATCACCAAGGAAGCAGACCCTGTTGCCCAACATGAAAGCTATGTCGCTGGAAATAATCTTGGTTTAGCTCTTTACCCCAGGATCAAGTTCATCAAATAATTATCTCCAACATATCCTGATGGAAACAAAGGGCCGTGGATAGGGAACACGAGCAAGCCAATCACTGGGAAAGAATATCCACCCCCACTATTCAGTAAGTTGACACACTATTTTATACTACTCAACTTCTTGTAAGTGTAATAGCAAGATTTAGTTTCTCTGAGTCCAAACACCTCAAGAACACCAATAAGGTTGAGGGCTAGGCCTGAAACTCTGGAGCTTCCAGAGTTTTCCCTGATCTCAGCAAATCCTGATATCCTCAAACTACACTACCCACCACAGTGTAATATTGCTTTGTAACTCATGACACATTCTCATGGTTCACAAAATTATTTTTTTGGTTACTGAGGATTGAACCCACAGGCATTCTACCGCCAAACTACACCCCCAGCCCAATTTTATTTATTTGGAAACAGGGTCTCACTAGGTTTCTGAGAGTCTTGTTAAGTTGCCAAGGCTGGCTTCAAACCTGTGATCCTCCTGTCTCACCCTCCCAAGAACTGGGATTACAAGGGTGTGCCACCATGCCCGGCTTTCACCTACATTAATCTAAATGCAGACCTGAAATGGGTATGGTATTCTCCAAAATTGATTTCCTTCCTCTGCTCAGTACTAAGGTCTAGGGAGATCATGTAAACTATCACATTAACTTGAGCCTTTAGATACCACTTATTATGAGCTTCCTAAGTGCCAGGCTCTTTACAGTCTTCATCTCATGTAGTGTCCTCAGCACAACTCCAAGCGGCCAGTATTATATCTATCTTAAAGATGAGGAAGCCAGGGCTTAGAATCTAAATAACTTGCTTCACATCACTCAGCTTGCAAGTGTTAGAGCCAGGCTTCAACTTTAACATACGCATGGAGCTGAGCGATTACATACCTCTGCATGTAATGACCACCCCAACATTTGCTCATCCACAGAACAGTGTGTGTGTGTGTGGGGGGACTCATCTAGGGGTGCTCTGCCACTAAACTGCAGTCCCAGCCCTTTTAAAAACTATTTTACATCGAAACAGGGTCTTACTAAGCTGCAGAGGCTGGTCTTAAACTTGTGATCCTCCTGTCTCAGCCTCTCAAGTACTGGGATTACAGGCGCCCCCAGTGCCGGGCTGACAATACAATTATTAACGCTGACATACTTACCTGCTGGCCATCCTCTCTGCTTTTCCTCTGATACACTCTTTTTTAGTCTCAACAAAGAACCTGCTCTGGTCTGCTCTACAGAAATGATGTCCGAAGCTGCATTCAGCACTTCGAACATGGACAGGAATCCATACTGCACGTACTGAAATGATCGTCCAAATCGCCTGGCAAATGCCTTTTCAAAATCAGAAAGGAGAACGGGAGACAATGCCAAGAGGTCTTTCAACTCACTCTTCACAACGGCTGGAAGAATAGGGGGCACCCTTCCTCGGTAGGGCACTCGGCCATAGTTTGTCCCAGGGCAAACACTGGCCCTTCCCCTCTGGATGGAGTTTCGAACCTTGTGGCTGCTCCTCTGCTTGGCAACTAAGCTCGCTATGCCTTTGGTGGATTCATCTGGAATGGCTAGGGAGATATGAAAAAAGAAGTCACGTTTAGGTGAAACACCTGCTCCCTTTATCCTTTGTGCTAAAACAGACCATTTTAACTCTCCAAGGAGCTGCCTGTCTAGGCAACAATCAACGCGAAGCTCTTGGCTCCGCCATCTCCTGCATTCTGGGCAACAGCCTGCCAGCTCCTCCACCGGGGGGCGAGGAGAACCTGTGTATTATCATTGCTGCTGACTGACTCCAAAAACTTTGAAAATCTTGAGATGCAGAACAACTCCCCTACAATGATTTGTGGGTGTATGCACACATTTCTTAGAATTTAAGGAAAGTCTTTGTAATTTAAAAGTCCCCGTGGAGCCGGGAGTAGTGGCCTATTCTTATAATCCCAGTACTTGGGAGGCTGAGACCACAGGATCCAGGTTCGTGGCCAGCCTCAGCAATTTAGTGAGACCCTGCCTCAAAATAAAGAATTAAAAATAGGACTGGGGGTATAGCTCAGAGGTAGAATGCCCCTGGGTTCAATCCCCAGTACCACAAAATAAATAATAGAGAAAAAAAAGAAAAACGTCCCAGCTCCGCTGGGCATGGTGGTACATACCTGTGATACTAGTACTTGGGAAGTTGAGACAGGAGGAACCCAGCCTCAGCAACTTAGTGAGACCCTGTTCCAAAATAAATTTTAAAAGGGGCTGGGGGTGTAGCTCAAAGGTAGAATGCCCTTGGGTTCAATCCCCAGTAACACACACATACACATACACACAAAGGCCTAACATCCCAGCAGGGCATGGTAGTACACACTTGTAATCCCAGCACTTGGGGGGCTGAGACAAAAGGGTCACAGGTTCGAGGCCAGCAACTTAGTGAGGCCCTCAACAATTCAGCGAGACCCTGTTAAAAAAAAAAAAAAAAAAAGAAAATAGGGCTGGGGGTGTAGCTTAGAGGTAGAATGCCCCTGGGTTCAGTCCCCAGTACTGTAAAAAAATAAAAATAAAAAATAAAATTCCAATGTTATGTTTCTCCTACTTAGGATGCAATGATCTGAAATCATGTAAAATGTTGCTCTTATGAATGCACATTTTTCTGGGAAATAGCTTTTTTTCTGCCATTTCTTTTTTTTTCATCCACTGGGGATGGAACCCAGGGGCACTCTACCTCTGAGCTACATCCCCAGTCCTATGTTTTATTCTTTTTTTTTTTTTTTTCTTTTTTGCGGTACTGGGGATTGAACTCATGGGCATTCTACCTCCTAGCTAGGCCCCCAGCCCTATTTTTTATTCTTTATTTTGAAACCGGGTCTCACTAAGTTGCGGAGTGCCTCACTAGGTAGCTGAGGCTAGCCGCGAACCCGGATCCTCCGGTCTCAGCCTCCCGAATGCTGGGATTACAACGTGCGCCACCACGCCCGGCTTGTTTTATTCTTTATTTTGAAACAGAGACTAAGTTGTTGAGGGCCTAAGTAGCTGAGGCTGACCACTAACCTGCAATCCTCCTGTCTCAGCCTCCCAAGTACTGGGATTACAAGCATGAGCCACCACACCCGGCTAGGAAATGACTTCTTAATGCTGCTCAGGATCTCACTTTGCCCACAGACTCAAAGATACCTATGATTCCTCCTCCTATCTCCCCCACCCCAAATTCAAACCCAATGCCTGGGATGCAAGATAACTGCAGAGGTAGATTGTGCTAAATCACAACATTTACAGACCCTCAAACACCTTAAACCTACCTTTGAGTATGACACCACCATCCCCACTGGGGCAGACACTAACCACGTCAGGCATGTCCAACACCAGCTCCATAGTGGACCGATACCCAAGGACCCGGAGTGGGAGATGGCTGCCAACCATCAGAAGGTACTCCTTCTCCAACTGCTGTGGGGTCAAGCCATCTTTGGTGGAAATCAGAAGAGACCTTATCTCCTTCCTCAGACATTCCTGTATGCGCTCCTGTTCTGACATTGTACCCTACAGAATTTAAGACAGAAACATTGCTCCTGAGAAGGAAAACCCATGGGCGGGGGAATTAAAAAAAAAAAAAAAACAAAAAAAAAACAAGCAGTAGTGGAATATAAACGGAGAAGAGCGTTTTAAACATATTAAGGCAGGGCAAAGCATGGTGGCTTATGCCTGTAATCCTAGTACTTGGGAGGCTGAGACTGGAGGATCAAAGGTTCGAGGACAGCCTCAGAAACATAGTGAGACTCAACCACCTAGCGAGACCCTGTCTCAAAAAGTAAAAAGGGCTGGGAATGTAGCTTGGAGGTAGTGTCCCCAGGTTTAATTCCCAGTACCTCAAAAAAAAAAAAAAAGTTAAAAAAAAATAGGGCTGGAGGTGTAGCTCAGGTAGAAAGTCCCTGGATTCAATCCCCAGCATCAACAAACAATTTTTTTTAAAAAAGGTGTTATGGAGCCGGGCGTGGTGGCGCACGCTTGTAATCCCAGCATTTGGGAGGCTGAGACCGGAGGATCCGGGTTCGCGGCCAGCCTCAGCTACCTAAGTGAGGCACTCCGCAACTTAGTGAGACCCGGTTTCAAAATAAAGAATAAAAAATAGGGCTGGGGGTATAGCTCGGAGGTAGAATGCCTCTGAGTTCAATCCCCAGT